>WBMZ01018261.1:0-22029 GCA_013400975.1 Atrichornis clamosus | reverse complement strand
CCCGCCCCGGCCCGCGCTGCCGCCGCCTCGGGAGCGCCGCTCGGCCCCGGGGACGCGCGGCCGCCGGTGCGGAGGATGCCTCGGCCGGCGGAGCGGCGGATGAGGGGGATCTGCGGAGGGGATCGCTCGCTGAGGCTCTGTCTGCAGGTCTGCGGTACCCTGAACCCTGCCTCCTGCTTTTCCCCAGCCCGGTTTCGACATTTGTCTGTTTCCAGATGGAGCTGCCAGGGTCACTGCTAGGCAGGACGCTTCCTGCGTGCAGCGGCCACACTGCTGGTGGTGTGCCTTCTCCTGCTCTCTGCTGCTTGTCTCTGCAGTAACTGTGTATTAATGAATGCTTGTGCACAGGGAACTTGGAGTCAGCCTCGGGGGAGGATGCTCTGGCCTTCAGAGCAGGATTACTGTTGGATTTCCAAGGGACTTCTATCAGCCTGAAAGTGTTGGTTTTCTAATCAACTGGAAGGCGGACTCTTGCTCAGATGTTGGGGATTTGAGCTCTGAAAGAACTCTTTTCAGGCCGTTTCTTGCATAAACAGCTCTGTAAAGTGAGCTGCCCCTCTGAGCCTGCAGATAGGCAGCAGTATCAAAGGCTTTAAGTCTTCATGGTCTTTACAGTGGCTTCCAGAGCTTTGTTCAGCTTTGAGCTGAAATAGAGATGTTGTCAGTGCTCTGAAGCTGAGGAGTTTGCTAATGCAGTTGATGGGTATTCACTTTGAGTGTGCATCTCACAATGGAGATGTCCTGTGTATCCCCAGGAAACAGCTCCTTGGAGGTTCAGGTGAATTTGAAGAGAAGTACCTGCGTGTCAGTAATGTGGAGGTTCTTTGTGTGTTGTCCCTCTTGGGGTGTTTCGCTTTCTTGAACTGTTATTTACCACCCACTGCTTTTCTTGTAAAGCAAGAGACCTTTCCTTCCTTGCTTGTTGGAGAAATTGAAGCAGAGGCTGCCAGCTGGGTGCCCTGTATGCACAGATTGTGCTGTTGCGTGCCTCTTGCTGAGCAGGAAAGCCTGGAGTGAGGGGGTTGCTGCTTCCCAGCACTCCAGGGAACACGAAGAGCTGTGTGATTTCATTTCATTGCTTTAATATTGTAGGTAAAGCTCTTGAGGGCAAGTTTTGCATCAAGAACTTTACAAGCACGGTTCACTCTGTGGATGTGGCCTGCGTTGTGCCTGTGCGTACAGAGTCCTGGACCAATGATCCTTCCCACGCAAAGTCAATGGGATGCTAAGAAAATATTCCTGGGATCTTCTCATTTGATGTCCTTCTTGCCTCTTTCTTTGGCATCAGGTTTCAGCTGTTCCACTACAGTAATTCTAATCAATCCACCTGAAAAGAATGATGAATCAGAAATAAAAGGTAGAGAGAAGTGCAAGGGACAATCAAGGGAATCAAAAGGCTTCTGTCTGAGTAATGACAAAACAGACAGTGATTTTTCTGCTTGAAAGAGATTGCTGAAGGGGTGTATTGTACTGCACTAATCAGTTTGTATACTATTTTCGAGGGTGATTTGGAGTGAGAGTTCAAAAGAGCATCCGCTGAAACTATCGAACAGAAGATCCACATCTTTACATGGATACACAGGTCTTCTGACAAAAGGACAATTTTGTGCTGCCAGTGGGGATGTGTTAGACCCAGTGTACCTCATTCCAGCCACACTGGGCACACGAGTGGGTGAGATGGACCATCCCTCTCTAATTGCAGTTTCACTGTCTACTTACAGGGCAAGGGACTCAGCACTTTATTTCTGACTGGACAGTTTCATGCTCTGGTCTGTGACAGAGTATCCCTTCATCCCCACAGAGCAGAGGCATCTCCTCTTGTTGCAAATGCACAAGGAATATCTTTCAGTGGTGCTTTTTCTCTTCCCCTTCTGTGTTGGGTGAGCTGTTTGCAAAATAAGATTCAGAAATCAACAATTACGAAATGGGTTTTCTTTTAGTGGGACTTGGGAATCTGCGTATCGCTTTGCCATAGTGATGTTGCTATTCTAGATCATTAAGTGCCTGCTTCATGCAAGGGTACAGGCATGGGAAGTTGGTGGAGGGAAGGCGGAAATGGAATATGCACTGCCATCCTGGACTTTTAATCCTTGGTGCCCACTTGAGGCAGCTGTTCTTCTCAGAGTCCTCTTTGAGTCACTGTCAAGAGCTGCTTTGAATTTTCCTCTGTGGAGCCTCCCTTCAATGCACCAGGAGCAGTGGCTGAAGGGTCTTCAGACTCGTTCTGTCCACGTTCAGTGACCAGCCCTGCTGCAGTCCTGTGCCGTGGCCGGGGATTCCACCACACTGGGACTTGCCCCAATCCATGGGGAGATCTCTATCTAGAACTGACAGTATCACCGGGCAGAGTTTTATTACAAAACGTGGTCTTGTTTGACTTGATTGAGAGGTTGCAAGAAGCTGATGAGAGCATCCAGCGTGGCTCGGGGCAGGTCTGACGACACCTCTGCTCGAGTTGGAGTTTAATTATTGGCAACAGGCAGGATCTTCAGTACAGCCCAGGGAACAAGAGATCTGCTCACCTGATGTAACCTGGAGTTCCTTGGAATTCCTCAGTAGCTGTCAGGTCCTTTAGGACAGAAACTTAGCAGAGGAGAAAACATACAAATCTAGATGCTCAGTTTCAGTGTGCTGGGTGAGCATGATAAACTTAATGACTTTAACCTTCCACTTTTGTTTTCCTAAGAAATCTTCTGTTTACAGGACCTTAAATTACAATGCTGTGTTATACCAGCTTGCCTGATCTGCTTGGCATCCCTCTTCCCCTCTCCTTTTCCATCTTGCTCTGTTCTTTTGTTCTTGCTAAGAACAAGCCTCACAGAAAGCAGTGGAGGGAGGCAGCAAACAGTGAACAAATCGGCATTCACAGATTTTTAATGAATTTCTGCAGCTGGGTCTGAAACTGGCAGAGCTTTCTGGGGAAACACAGATAACAGAGGGCCCTGGAAATAGCCAGGTTATGAAAGCATGAAAAATGGAAACAACAGCTCTGAATGTCAATGCTTGTTGTGCTTCCGAGGCTTCAGTATAGTGTAATGTAAAGCAGCTGGTTTTGACATAATTTTCTGCGTTTTGCTAGGCCTAAGAATAAATAGAGGGACTAAATTATTTGCGACTGATGCTTTAATGTCCTTGGAGTTCAGTGGTCAGGGAGCTGAACTGAGTGTTCGTGATAGTTCAGTCATTTCTGATTTATCAGCAAATTTAGGTCATTTTGAGAGTGGGAGTTTAAACAGTAGTTGATAACAGCAACACTTTGGACCTACTCTGCTTTTAAGTGTTAATTGGATGCAGGATTGCTGACATAGGTGTGATCAGATTAGTTCCTTGGGTGGAACAGCAGAAATGCTTTGTCAGGATTTTACGTGTATGGTGGTTAATGTGTTTTGTCCTACTGTCAGCTTAGCTGCTGTTGTCACTTCAAGAAATATAAATATTTTCATAAAAAACTCTCTGCTAATAAACAGATTTTGTTGAGATGGATGAAATAAAATGTCGAAGTTTAAATTTTGAGCCTTATTTGGAATAAGCTGAGCACATGGTGCTTTTCAGGAAGCAGCAAGATCTGTCAAAGCTGGCGAGCTTTGACCTTTCAGAGGTGAACAGTAGACTGGGATGTGCTGCTCAGGGCTGAAAATGAACATATTCTAAACCTGAACTTTATTTAAAAGTCATCTGAAATGTTAAGGCTGCAGTCTCCTCCCCAGCAAGCACGTTGCTTCAGTAGATTTCTCTTACATTTTCAACTGCAGGTGAATTGCACGTGTCCAATATTAAGTGTTTTATAGCTGCCTGTAGTGGTTCCCAGCCAGGTGTATTAACCAGAAGAAGGAAGTTGTATGCCTAGCAGGAAGCTTGGAGATCAGAAAATCCACGTCCTTGTATCCTGCACACCCCTGTGAATGGGCCTGGGTCAGACAACCTGAGACACTTCTAACGCCAAGGTTATTTGACCTGTTCATTTTAGAGAGTCCAGAGGCTTTAAAGTAACTTTGCTCTCCAGGCAGGAGTAGTCTGTGTGGAATTAACTGTACTTGCAGCTGATTTAACCTGTGAATGGATTCTGCAGCTTTTCAGAGAGATTGTGCAGGAGGCCTGGCTGCGGGTTTTGGGATGCTGCGGGTTTCGGGATGCTCCGGAAGTTCCCAAAAAGGAGCTTTCCTTTCCACCTTTCCTTTTCCCTTGCTGCCAGCTTGCAGCTCCTCTCCGCAGGAGGTGATGAGGCTGGTCAGAATGATGTTGCCGTGCTTCAAATCAATGAGTCATCAGCCAAGAAGGAAAACTACTAACTTAAATATTAAAAAACAGAATAAATTCATTTTGGGGATCCTGTTCAGACCTCCAGTGAGCAAGTCCTGTACCAGTGTTTCAATATAGTATATTAAAAGCAATTATTTAGCTATATATAGTATATTAAATCCTGTGTTCTGCTGTTTTCCATCTGTCAACCAGTTAAAGCTGTCAGGCTGAACGAGCTTGAAGATATTTTTGAGCCTTCTTTTGAAGGTTGTTCTGAAGTTGTCTGGCTCTGTAGTTTGACTTTTAAAAATGCACAATGAAATTTGGGCTCTTTAATGAGCAGAAGGTATTGTTGATAGAGCAGGTGACTGCTGATGGAGGGTGCTCAGCTAAAGCCACTTGGCCAACCCAGCTCTTCAACCACAGAGCTCCAAACTCCTGACCTTTGTTTTACAGCTGTTGTGTCTTTAACCTACTGTAAATTATTATAGTTTATTCCCTGAAAAGATGTTAAAGGAACAACCTTTATCTGGCCCTCTGTTTCACAAGACATGCTGAGCCTTTAAAACTAGAAGCTTGCAGGGCTGACCCTGCTGCTGAGGCTGTGATCCTGGGAGTTCTTCTCCAGGGAATTCTCCTCTTGTACCAGCTCTTGCTCAGGTGGTGGTACCCAACCTGCAGACCTGTCTCAGAGCTGGGTAGCTGTTCCATTTTGGAGTCTCCACAGTGCGGGCTGAACTGCTGCTGCTCAGGGCTGCTTGCTCAACAGCATGGGCAGATTTTCACTTGCTCTGTTTGTGGTTGCTGCAATTCAAGCTTAAAATTTCGCCCTGGTATGGCTACAACCTCTTGACTGGGTCGAAGGGGATGACTGATGCAGTGGGAAAAACCAGGTGCCCATGAAAGCACTGTGGGACCTCTCTAAACGTGCTTTGACTGGGTTTCCTCCAGTCACCTGTTCTAATTTTCTCCTTCCCAGTTAAAAGCTTCTCTCTTTTGCTTTTTTTCTTCTTCCTTTTTTTTTTTAGCTTGGGAGTTTTATTGTGCTGAAGGCTTTTATTTAGCAAGGCACATGATGAAATGACAGCATCATCTCTCAGTGAAGTTCATGAATATTCCTAGCATAATGCCCACAGTGTCATCAAGGACACACTTTGCATTTCACGTGCCTGTTTTGGTCAGCAGTTCACTGCTTAGTAAGCAAAGCACAAAGCACAGGGGAACAAGCTAGGACTGAGCCAGGAATACCTCCAGAAACTGGTAGAAATTTGGAGACATCCTGGTGGTGTCCTGGCCAGCACATCTAGTCTGCTTTGTGAGAAGCAGCAGGGAGTTTGAGAGCGAGCTTTAGGAGTGGGCCCTGGGCACAGCAAACCTTACATCTGGTTTGGTGGTTCTGTTGCAACAGCTAGGCTTTCACAATACTTACTGGAAGGCATTATTTTCTCCTTGGATTGTCTAAACACTCTGAGCACCAAAACAATGTGATTTATGAAAGTCAATGAATACAAAGCTCATTTTCTATTAGGTCTTAATCATATGTGGTTGTGAATCAGCAGTGAAGTAGCAGCTGCTGTGAAGATTATCTAATTTCTTTCCTTGTTAGTATTTAAAACTCTCCAGGCTTAGTGAGCTTCCCACTTACTCTGCCTCCACCTTCATTCAAATTATACTTCATTTCTGTCCATTCTCATTTGTTCCATAGGCTGTGTGACACATTCTTTCCTTGCATGTGGCTTTACTGGTGTTGGAGGAGTGCAGGATTTTCTCTTGGCTGTTCTGCAGGAAAGCCCCTGGTGCCACTTCAGTTTTGCAAACAAACCTTGAGTAAGAACACAAAGGTGAAGGAATTAGGCCTCCTCCCTCATCCTGAGCTCTCACAGAGGGACCTGCTCTGAAGCCTAAAAGTACTTTTCATGCTTGTGTGACTAATTTCAGGTTACTCTTTAAAATGAAGATTACTGGCTGAAAAAGTTAATCTAGCTCTGCTGTGAGACTTGTATTTATTCTCTGGCAGTCTGGTGCTTAAACAAATGTCAGAAAGAGCTCCTGGGATGGTGGCCTGCAATCCAAAGGCACGTTTGTGGTGCCATAAAACAGCGAGTGGCTCACTTTGTGCAGAAGGAGCACTGAGCTGTACACTTTCTGTTGGTGATGGAAAGTGTCTTGTCTGCCACTGCCTCTCAAGGAACATCAGAGCTGAAACCATCTATCCATCCAAGTGGCTTGCTCAGTGCTGGGTAGTTCATGGTACAGATTCTTTGTGAAGTCGTTTGTTTTACCAAAGACATAGTTTTGATGTGATTCAGTATAAATGCAGTCTCTGGCTTCGCTTGGCTTTAATTACTGAGAACTTGTTGCTACCGGTGAGCTGTACTCAATCTGCTTTTGAGCAGGAAACTCATTAATGTGAGCGCCGAGGGTGGTGAGCCACAGGGCACTGATAGCAGAACAGGGATGCTTCCACTCACACACTCTGGGATATAAACCTGAAATCACTGAATGTCTCCTGGGCTGCATAAGGAATGGCAGTTGCTAAAAAGTAAGCTTAAAAAACAGGAGTAGCTTTCCTAATCCCTCGATGCCTGTATTTTACCTAGGGAAGCCCAAGCACAGTTCATGCCTGTTTGTTGGCTTGCCCGTAAGGAGTGAAAACAGTACAGCTTAATCTTTAAAATATGTCTTGAAAAAACAGATCTGACAGGTATGTCTTCCTATTGTAAACAGGATTTGGGATCTGGATTTACTGTGCAAATTACCTCTGACAGTTGTTTCTAAGCTAGTGCTTCCAAAAAACAATAAATGATTTTTTGTCCTTGTTATATTAATAACTCAGCCTCTTGACAGATGTGATTATTCCGAGGCCTGTAAAGGACATTACAAAGGGGCATCATATTAAAATAAAACTCAAGTGAGAAATAGGAAACCAAATTCTATTAGGCCCTAATTTTACACAGTAATTAAAAATCCTTGACCTCCCCCATTCCATTCATCTATTAGCAGTAGGGATGGCTAAAGAGCAACAGAGGATATCAGCCCTGCTGCTAATTTTAGCCCAGTGCCTGGGGGATGTGCCTGTGTGGGTGCATGCAGCATCAGCAGGGCGAGGGATGCAGCTCCATCAGAAGCAAATCCACACGGACAGGCCCTTTGGAGGAGGTCTCTGGCCATGTCCAGCTTTGGCAGTGTCTTTGGATGCTCATGTCACAGGGCTTGGTGATCCTGGAAGCGACGAGGACAAGAAATCACGGCATAAAATGAACTCAGGGTGCTGCATCGGTGGAAACAGCTGAGTGCTGACTGAACTCAGGCTGTGTGGTGGGCTCAGAGCGCAGCCCTGTCCCTGAAGGGAGGGATGGGTAATCAGGATGGGCGAGAATCACAGCGAGATTTTAGAAACTCCCAGTTTCACCCTTCAGGAGGCCAGCTGGTCTGTTCACCTGCTGTGGCAGAAGTGCAGGAACCAGAAGGTCCTGCATAACAGAGGGAAGCTTTAAAACAGCCAAATGGCAGCTGCACACAGGCTTAAGTAAGATCATTGCCCCCTGTAAGGCCCAGTGTTAGGGGTTAAGGCCCAACACTAAGGGGTTAAAATGAGATTTGTGAGGGCTGTTTGTTGCAGAACCTGGGGTCATGAGTCTGATAGCACAGGGTTAGCATCTCTTGCATTCAGCCACAGTACCTGCTAAAGAATGGTCGACTTGGACACTTTCAACTACAGCAGCATCCAGAGACTTTACCCTTGTCCTCCTGGGTGTCAGCAGGTAGCCCTGTGTGGGTGGGAAGGGGGGAAATACTCTTGGCAAGCCATTAGCAAGGTCAGTGTTCTTTAACGTGGAGCTGTGACTTAACCAGCTTTCTCCTTTCCATTCCTAAGACAGGACATGTAGGGATTACCAGTGCTATACATAGATTGCTCTTAGCTGTGTCCTGTCCTGCTGGGAACACGTAAGAGCTGTGTCAACCTTAGGGCTGGGGATCCCACTGCTGCTTGTCCAGTGTCCACCCTCTGCAGAGAACTTCTCGGCCAGGGTTCAGTGGCAGGACCACAGGAGGACAACTCTGAAGCTGGAAACACTCAGAAGTTGGGTTTCCTCAGTGGGAGATCCATCAGACAGAATCAATGTGTGGGCTGGCTGCCACTTCCCAGGGTGGGAGTCAAAGTGGAGCTCTGGACATAATTTGTTGCTTTTTTTCTGAACACAGTGGGGTTTTGTGGACTTCTTGTAAGTGCGTGTTGAGCTCGTGTGGGACTTGGCAGCAGGGTTGGACTGTGTGAGTCCGTGTGTGCACATGGAGATAACAAGCCAAGGCGTAATCCAGAATTCCTCTACTTGATAGCCCCTTATCTCTGGGCATGTGCTGTGTGTGTTTTCTCTCTTGGTGGGTCCCCTCGAGGTGCTGGCTGGGTAAACACAGTTGCTGTTTTTAATGTTCCTTTTGTGTCCTGCTTTGGCCTTTATTGGCTCTGGAAATAAAGGGCTGGGAAGCACCCAAAAGTGAGCTCCTGGCCAGGGATGTGCAAGCACCCAAATCCTCTGTAGCTTGTCAGGGAAACAGCTGGTGCTGGCTGACAGGCACGTTTGAACTTTCTTCAGGATGCTGTTGGAATTACAGCCTGCTCCGTGGAGCCCATAAACATTTGAATATTGGATATTTCAATTTCTAATTGTCAGGTCACACATGGGTAAGGGTGTGCATAAGGTAACTCACAGCATATGTGGGGATGTTGGTGTTCCTAGCATGTAGGTTGCATTTAGCAACAAACACACTGTGTAAACTACTTAAAATCCTTTGAATTCCAGTGGACCAGACTATAAGCGAGAAGTGTTATCCTAGGTGAAGCTGCTTAGCACAGGATAGGTGACTTGACTTTTTTGTCACTGAAGTCAGCAGTCACTGGAGTTATCCTGTGCAGCCTGTAGTTTAAGTGTGAGTTGGCTGCATGAAAAGAGCACTCAAAATAAAGCAAATATATTACGTATGTATGTGCATTTATATAAGTGCAGACTGCTCAAAAAGTGTTAAATTTTGCTGCATTCTCCAAATACTGCATTAGTGACTCTCTTGGGCTGTGGTAAGGGTGCTGTGTTGCTGTAAAATGTTGGCTTGAGCCTAGAAATTGTTTCAGCCACTCTGGATTAGTGAGAATTCTTTGTGTACACCCCATTTTGAGATTTGAGGGAGAGTGTCTGGCTTAGCATCAGGGATTCCTCCAAGGTGACAGCTTCACTGAGGACAGAAATTATTTACAAGTGTAGCTAAAAATGAAGTTTCCTGTTGGCAGAGTGGGGATGAGTCACTGTGGTTCTGAGTCAAGGGGTGGGATCTTCCTTTCACTGCAGCACGGTTTTACTTCCAGATCTGCTCTCGAAGCAGCCGGTTCAGGTGTTTGTCACTCTTGTCCCTGTCACTGAGAAAACAAGGAGCCATTCAGAGGGTGTAACACCCTGGATGAGTCTCCACCGTGGAGTTAGGAGTGAGGAGGGTCTAGCCATGGCTCTCCCAGTCCATCCATTACTCACACCAGCATCCTTTTACAGAAATATGTGCTTTTTTTGTACCAGTGCCCACTGGCATGAGCTGTGTTTTCCCTTTCCTTGCCATACACGGCGTCTTTCTGTCTCCATCCAGCCAGGTCTCCCCTGGGAGGGGAGGAAGACCGTGGATGTAACCAACTGCATTAGTGCCAGGAGCTTTGCAGTCACCTCAATTCATGAAGGGTTTTTTATTGCATTTTAGATGCCAAATTAGACTGGAGAAGCATGTATATGTGAAAGTGTTAAATGTTCGTGTGCCATTCTTGCTGAAAAGCAGAAAATAATAATTTTAAAACTGAAGTGCTGCTGAAGGGTGTTGAAGCTGTGCCAGGAATGTTCTCCAGTGGCACCTTAATGGCTGTTGATTTGTAGGAGGCAGTCTCTAGCAGTACTGAAGGTGTTAGTCCTGTGGGAGGGTTTGCCTTTCTTGTGTTTGCAGAAAGGGACACTAATTTTTCATCCTCCTACCTGTCTGAGTTGTGGGCTTTACTTTCTTTTAAGAATGCCTGAACAGCACTGCTGAGAGTCTGCTGTGCTGCAGTTTAAAGTTAGATTTTTATTTTTTTGCCAGAAGTTGATCTTGTCAAACAAGAGTCCTGCAACCTTTATGTTGTGTGCTGCTTCTGCATTGACTTCCGTGGCAGCATTGCCCATTAGCTGAGTTCCTGTCACTTGGGAAGAAAACCTCGGACTTGAACACACATGACTTGTGCTAAAAGTGTAGCACAATGCATTCTTAAACAAAAGCAGAAAATATGGAAGCTGATAGTTGAGTGTCAGCATTTTGCTGATGGCAGTTCAATCCCAGTGCATTGTTCCTATGGCAATTGCAGTCAGAGTTGCACAATTCATTTGTAAATCTCTACCAACAAAGGAGGACTTGACTTGGACAATAGTAATGTATCTTACTTTGGCAAAGTCTATTTTTTCTTTGCTTAAACGTAATATCCTATTACTGTTACACTAACTCACATGAGTCCTGCTATTATTCTTGCATCTTCCATTCTGGGACTTCTCATGGGTGCCAAATACTTTTTGCTTCCTCTAATAACCCTCTCTATTGTTTTCTGGAGAGCTCTGTCAGTTTTATGGAGCTGCAGTCACAGACTCTCAGTCTGCTGACTCCTGCAGCTGGAGACAGCTGTTCTGAATTGAAAATGCACACAGATGTTTGGTCATCATACAGACATACCTGTATCTGAACATAAATTGATATAAAATGACTTATTCCCTTGCTTTGATGGGGAGAGCTTTTTGTGACATTTCTTGTCAGATTTTAAATGAGTGTTTGGAAGGTTTTAGGTGTTTAACTTATAGGTAGGTGCTCTTCTATGTGGCAGATAGTGAATGGTCTTGTTGATGAAGTGGTATAAATATGTGTTTCAAGGGCCCTGGAGGGGAAGACAAGTTCTTGGCCTTTTTAGAAACTTTAATCTCTTAGTTGCAACAAAACAAAAACGCAGAAAACCTGCCACGTGTCCTAAGAGCTCATAGATCTGTTGCAGTTCATAAACTCAGAGGCCATGAACTAATGCTGTTCACTCTTCGTGGTGTTGTACATTTTGCAGAAGGCGTTTTATCTCCCAGCGCTGCTCTCTAGACTTTTTAGAAGACATAGTGGAATATGCCAGTGTACGAAGGTACTTTTTTTTCAAAAGCAGCATTAACCTCAGCTCGTTGCATGCAGTCCTCTCCTCCCTCCACCCTCTTCCACGCCAATATCTGAGGTCCTGCATGCTACTGCTGCCATCTGATCATACAACTGGCACGGATTTTTCTCAGAGCACTTAACAGATTTTTGGGTCTGTTTGTCTTTGTTTTTATCATTGCAGAACCAAGCATATATCTGGCTCTCCAAGGCACAAAAGTTTGAAGAAGATGCACTTCATCAAGAACATGAGGCAGTATGACACCAAAAACAGCAGGTAACTTGTGGAGATCAAGGTTCCCCCTGTATTTGGGTACAGTAGAAAGCAGACTCCAGTTCCATGCAGTAAGACATTTAATACCAGTGGGAATTAAGGGATGCCTTTAGGGCCTTGTTAGTTTTATACAGACTTCTATCAAAGGCAATAGGTGCTCATATCTGCTGCATTTGCAGCAATACACTGATGATCCTTCCATCCTACTTTGAGGAGGTGAAATAGTTCCCTCTTTTTTTCCCCTCTCACTTTTCTCATTTCTCTCACTTCCTTATCTCTGGCACACAGAGAGGTCAGAGCTGAGGAGGATTTAAAGAGAATGACTTGGTTTAGCCAAATTCTTGGCTCATAGTTGCTAAGCAGAAGTGAAAGGGGAGGCTGCACTCATGTTTATTATTAATAGAAGTGTGAGGTTTCATCTAAATGTAGAGTATTATCTACATCTTTTCACAAGGTTTATGTAAAAATTACATAAATATAGATATATATTTAAAAACTAGGATCTCCTTTGAGGAGCTCCCAAGGTGGTGGCAGGTACTGAAGGCTGGAGTTTGATATAAAGCTTAGCCCCAAACACCTGCAGGGCCAGCATGAAACCTCTGCTCTTCTGCTGCTTTCTGAAAACATTAAATCCATAGCAGTATCTGTGAGACTTGCAGAGCAAGATAAGAAGAGTCAGGTGTTAATATTCCATAAAAAGGTGCTTTGTAACTGCTGGATCTTAATTGATATCCTGATCATTTCCCATCTGCTTGCAGGATAGTGTTAATCTGTGCTAAACGAACACTGTGCGTGGCTTTTTCTATCCTACCTTACGGGGAGGGCTTACGGATCAGGTGAGTCCCTTGAACTGTGAAATCTCTGCTCTGCTGTTTCAAAAGATCTTTTGAAATGAGTGTGGTTGGTGTAGGTCTCCTGTTCGGAAGCAAGTGAACTTTTTTAACCTGCCATTCATGTGTAAGGACAAGAGCTTGCTGTCAGAGCAGTAAACCCAGATACTGACACAGTGTCAAAGTCTTCATTCAAACTCCAAGAGAAAAGTAGTGGAAAAGGTAGACTTTTCTTCCAGTGCTTATTCACATTTTAAAGCACTCCAGTCCTGTGAAATCCCTGAAATCAACTTTGAACAGATGGTGTGATTTGCTGCTGTGTAGATCTTTTATACTCCTAAAGTGGTCAGAAATCAACTGTCTTTAATGCCACAAACAGTGGTGTCAGCAAACAAGCACGGGGAGCTTCAGGGAAAGATGCTGCTGCCCTCACTGGAAATCTTCAGGGTTTTATAGTGAATTTACATCTAAATGAGTTTAAGATGCTCTTTTCTTTCTCAGCTTTAAGCCACGAATGTCACTGTTTGGAATCTTAGAAAAGCAGAAACAGTTTAGACTGATTCAAACTGCTTTTATTGTTTGAACTACATTTTTGTGTACAACGGTCAGTATGGCCACTTACCCAAAACAAAACCTGCAAACTGGATTTCCCTGCATCTTTGCTCAGTCCCTTGTGAAGTGTGAGTCGATTCTGTGAAGGTCTGTTATCTACAAATATACCATAGAAAATAGTAATTCTGTTCTAATGCAATTCTAGCAAAACAATTGTGTTGTCACTTCTGTCCTGTCTGTAACTTATGGACAAAGGAAACGGATGCTTAGCGGTGGGAATTGTATTGTATGCAAATACATGCCATAAAAATAGTTGATGGGAAAATATTCTCTCACAGAATAGAAAGGCAGCAAGGTCAGTGGAGCTATTTCAGAGCAGTTCTGAGCACTGTGCTGTTCTGCTTGTAAGCTGGCAAGGCAGTTCTTCACCTGAAATCTGTTTTTTTTTTTAATTGGAATATTGGTGACAAAGCCACGTGTTGTCATTGCTGACACAGAGATCTGCAGCTTCATTCTTAATTTGAGCTTGTGTGCACAGGGGTTGGAAAATTGCACTTGCAAGGCAAGTTTCTAATCCTGGAAAACTAGTAATGCAAATCATGTTTGCTGTTAGGTGTTTGAGCACTAGCGGGTTGGGAACGGTGTGGTCTTGTGCAGAAAAACCATATTAAAACCAGTTTACTTTTGATAGGTAGATTGGTACAGATTTGTGTTAAAATGAGATGAAATCTGATCCTTTGGTTAATGAACATCTCCACACTTTGAAGAGTAATTAAAAACTAATGCTCTCATGGAGGGGGCATTGAGGAGTTGCCCCGTTCCCACACAGGAGAACTTGACCTAGTGGTGGTGTTGGTGTTTGCCATGGGAAGCTGGGTTTGCATGTTGTGATAGTGCTCTTTCTTCCCTGCATTTAGTGATCTGAAAATGGAGGGGCAGAAGCAGCGACATCCTTCTGGGGGAGTTTCAGTCTCTACTGAGATGGTGCTTGGACTGGAAGGAGTAGAGCTGGGTGCTGATGGCAAGGTAAGGACACTTATTTTTTTTACCTATTTAGATCACTGAATTTATGCAGTGCTTTGCTATCCATTATGTGAGAGCTGTGGCTTTTCAGAGCAGTGGAAGTTTTAGATCCTGAGTTTGTGCTTCTTCTGAGGAGGCTGCTGACTCTTGTGATCACTTCTGCCTCCATTTCTGGAGAATTATTTCACTTTGCTATCTCGGGCAACATGTGAGTGAAGCTTTGATAGAAATATGGATGAAATTTATACCCCTTCAGTTAAATTTATATTCTGCCAGAATTTTACTGATGTGATTCTCCCCTTTCCTTTGTCACCCAACCAAATCTTCTATAACACTTCCATACTAAAGCTGTGGAAACAAGGCCCGCCTCCTGTTGCAGAGTTTCAAGGTCCCCCACTCCCAGATCCAAACTCTAGGGGACTGTGAGTTGGAAAATTCTTGATACTTAGAGATAGGCTTTTCAGTAAACTTCCCCCCATAACTGCTACAACTTTGTCTTCTTTAAGGTTGTGTCCTATGCAAAATTCTTGTACCCAACCAATGCCCTGGTTGTTCGCAAAGCCGACGGCTACGGTGCTGTTCCCTCCTGTCGAGCCGGTGCTTCCCGGAGTCTTCCTGGATCAAGATACAAACCTGTGACAGCAAAAACGATACCAGCAGGGACAGACATTGGTAAGGGCAGGAGCCAGCTCTGTCATCACTGGTGCACACGGCAGAGAAGGCACAGATTGGACTGCGAGAGCAGCAAGCGTTCCAGGTGTTGTTGGGATGGATGTGCTGCAGCTCGTTAGGGCAGTGTAAATGATGAGCCTTGGCACTGAGACTTCCACACACTCCTTACATCCTCCATATATCTGGCCTAGTTCTGTTTATGCCATTCAAGAAGCACAAAGCTTTTCCTTGGAAATGTAAAGTTTTCTATTACTTATCAAGAAACATCTGGTGTGCGTGGATCCCAGGTGGTTCTCCTTGCCTTCTAGCATATTAACAATGCATAAGGCAAAGAGTTTGTGCCAAGAAGCCCTTCTCTTGTGTGAAAGAGCAAACCTGACAACTCTGCTGTCTGTTAGACTATAGGCAAAAGAATTCAGTCTTGTGCAGTTGTTTTCAGGGTATATTTGTAGATGACAAACTTAGTTTGCACTAAATCTAAAATGGTGTTCAGGCAAGTGGTGGAGAAAGAGTTGTGTGGTTTATTTAATCATTTTAATTTGTGACTGGTGTGTTTATGAAATGCAAGCATGAGCCTGTAGCTGCAATTTTCCTGCACTATGGGATCTGCCAACACTTAATGTTTGCTGTTTGAAAACTTTTTAAAAGAGGAAACAGGGAATTTAAAGTTCTTTATCTTGTGACCCAGTGTGCTTTCCTCATTCCCTCAGGAAGTGAAGCTGGGGAAGCTGCAGAGTATGATCCAAATCTTCTGGATGATCCTCAGTGGCCCTGTGGAAAACATAAACGTGTTCTCATCTTTGCCTCTTACATGGTGAGTGACTGGCATACCTGAACAAAGGAGAGAGTGAGGCTGTGACAGATCCTCTTATAAAGAGCTTCCTTGAGGAAGAAAAATTCCTCGAGGAAGAAAAAGTTGTGGTTTTTCTGATAATTGATTAGGAAAGATACAGCTGAGTGTGTACAGTGAGCTTGTCAAGGGCCAGCCTGACACCTGTGTTCATACTGTCATTTACTTCTTGTAGCCATTTGCTTACTATTTTTTTAAGGCTTTGTCTGCAGTTGGGATTCAGCATGGACTGTTACTTCAGGACACTTCAGAAATGTTAAATTGTGAATAATAAAACTCAGGTTTGCCTTTGCATTCGTGTTTTTGGAAGACTTGTTTGGCTGCCAGTCCTGTTCATAAGACAAATGATACATTTTGCCTCTTGTGTTTCAGACTACAGTCATAGAATACGTGAAACCCTCGGACCTTAAAAAGGATATGAATGAAACCTTTAGAGAGAAGTTTCCTCATATCAAGCTGACACTGAGCAAAATTAGGAGGTAAGAAATGAGCACTGAATAATGAGAATATTATCTGCACTGTATGAGGCTGCACTTGTATGGAGCAAATACTCAATCTATTAATAGCATATATGATTAAACACTAATCTCCTGTTGTCAGTTGAGCTGCCTGTAGGATGACAGCCCTGGACAGGAATGTTTAGGATGCTGAGAAAGGGTAACAGTTGGTTTTCATAGTTCCACCTAAAGGGTTTTGTTTCACCAACTGTGGTGTACTAACACCAGTAGCCAATTAGCAGTGCAGCAGCATTAGCTTTGAAACAAACACTTGTAACCTGATGGCTTGGCTGCAGTGCAGCCCCACTCCAGCTGGATTGGCTTTCTGGGCCCTCTGGCTATTTTTGCCTTTCAATTACCAGACTTACTGGTGACCACAGCCTCCAGTAAGATTCTAGGATAAAGAATGCTGGATCTGGAGAATCTTGGTGAAGAAAACTTTGTGAAGGCCACACAGAATTTCTCGTCCTTTAGTAAATGCATCTGGTTGCTCCTCAGCAAGATGCACTGTTGCACCTTCAGAGAGCTGTACTCTTGCTGGTGTTACAGGGAGATTAATGCAATCAGAGCCTGCTGAAATAGCCAGCTTAAACATGATTCTGCTGAGTCACCAGGGCCAGGTGTAGCTCAGCTCCAGGGGAAGGCTTGCCCAGGCAGTCTGTTCTGCCTGTGTCCTGCATGTTCCTCTTTGCAGCAGTTCAGAGCAGTGTGTTCATGCAGAGATTGTTCAGGTGTAGCATGGCTGGCAGCCCTGAGAGGTACCATCCACCTCCAAGCCTGCCTTAGTGCTGAGGTGAAGGGCTGGCTGTTGTGGGAAGTGTGTAAAGCAGGCTGCCTTCCCCCTCACACCTGGCTCTGACACAAGGTGTGCAGCAGACCAGTCTCTGTGCAGCAGCTGCTGGGATCTGGGCTCTGATGTGGTTTTCTGTAGGTCAGAGTGGTTCAGTCTTATGATATGAATCACAAACCAGTTTGGGAGCCCAGAAGGAATCCTACAGCAATTGCCTGTGTATCAGTGAGGCAACTAAGCCCTGGTGTTTATGGGCAGTTGAGGAATTGATCTACCACAGTGGATCTTGTCAGCCAGGTAAAATTGGTTTGTGCATCAGCACCAGCTTGCTGCCCGCTGGACTTTTCCACTCTAGGATAATACTTGTCATGGTTTTCCAAATAGGAGTCTTGGCCATATGCTCCTCTGAGTTGCCATGCTACAGTATTTCCAGAGCATTAAATAAAATATGTCATGTCTGGGGGGATGTCTTTTTTCCTATTCCCAGTTTAAAGAGAGAGATGAGAAACCTGAGTGAAGAGTGCAGTCTGGAGCCCGTTACTGTCTCCATGGCTTACGTTTACTTTGAGAAGCTCGTCCTCCAAGGCAAACTCAACAAACAGAACCGCAAACTGTGCGCTGGTGCTTGTGTCCTGCTTGCAGCCAAGATCAGCAGTGACCTCAGGAAACACGAAGTTAAGCACCTAATAGATGTAAGTACTATGAGCCTTGTTTCAGGTGTTGTCAGAACCTCCTCCCTAGCTCATAGGCAAAGATTAAAGCCAAGATATTCAGTGGCACACGTTTGCATTGAAGAGCAGCTCTTCCAGGCAGTTTTCTGTATCATTAGGGCTCTTCCTTGCTTCGTATTTTTAATTCATTAAAACTGTCTGACTGGTGCAGGCTAATGTCTTAGTGATCCTACAATAAAGTTATTTTTGCACTTGCATATGTTTGCCTGAGGAGCAGTAACTGTTGTGTGGGTGTCACAGCTGAGCTGATAAGCTGGTTTGCTTCTCTGATCTCTGGCAACGCATTTTGATTCTGTAGGTACAGCTCAAGCTGTGCATCGCTGACTCCTGTTTGATGCTGACTTAATCTAGCAATGCCTTGAAATCACCTGGATTAACTGATTCTTGCTCCCCCTCCTTTGTTTTGTTTTGTTATCACTGTCATAGAAACTAGAAGAGAGATTCAGATTCAACAGAAGAGATCTCATCGGTTTCGAATTCACCGTCCTTGTAGCTTTGGAACTGGCTCTCTATCTCCCTGAAAACCAAGTTTTACCTCATTACAGACGGCTCACACAACAGTCTTAACCAAAGCTGCGTCCCAGCCGGCCGTGCCGGGGCTGGCATCCCGGGATGCTGTGGTGGAGGTGCCGCTGGCCCCGCCGTGCGTGTCCCGCCGCGGCTCCAGCCCCTTTGGAAGGTGCAGGGTGTTGGGGACTGTCGAGGTCTGTGGGCACGGATGCCACGTCTGGGGGATGGTACGAGAGGAGTTGTTGAACTTTTGTTTTCTTTTGGACATTTAAAGCACAAATATCCACCAGTCAGCTGTCACGGCTGCTTATTATTCCTTATTTATCTTTCTGGTTTTACTGAAACTGTTCTTCCCTACGAAGAATACTATGGTATTAGTTCTTTTTGTTTTGTTTGTTTTAAGCTTTTACTGTATTCCTTGAAACTAAAGCAACATCACTTCCATTCCAGTGCACCGTAAAGTTCAGATGTTTTTAAGAGTCTTCTCGCATTTTTACATTAATGAAATGCATACTTTATTTTTTTAAAGATGTGCCTAAAACTGGCTGGTCTGGTACCAGTGCTTTTTAAGTTAGTTGTGTTATTTAGTGGGGAATCCTGAATTTGTATAGCCATTTATTCTTTACCTGCATTGGCCTTGCATACAAGGAAAACTATTCCAGTATATCTGCACTAATAATATACAGGGCATCTATTCTACTACTCTTTGAATCTGCAAGTAGCGAGGTTGAAATTACTCTGTTCCAATTTATTTACTATAAATACCTTAAGAATATACATTTTACTTAAAAAGGAAAGGTGGTTTGAAAACCTGTCATGAAGTACCACACGTTGAACGAAGTAGCTGGGAAGTGATTGCCGTCCTAATTCACTCTTGAGTGGAAGATGAGCACTCGACTAAGAGCAATTTGCTGTCAAATGTATCATTTAGGGGTTTTATTTGTTTCACTGTTCCATAGCCTGAAATAAGCACCTTTTTAGTATGACTGTATTATATATGGTCTTACGTGCTCTGAGCAGATATGAAGCCAGTAGAGTTACTGCTGCCAAACGAAGCCAATGAAACAAAGTATGCTCGATATATTTAAAATGCTACTTTTTTTACTCTGTTCTTCCAAGCGTTGCATCACTGTGATGGTCCTCATAAAACTGGCATTTCTTGCACATCTGAGCAGCCACTACTGGCTGGCGCCCAGCAGCGCTCTAGTGCATACACAGAGGTTAAATAACTTCTCTGACCATTGGTTATTCCTTCCTTTATTTCTTCAGTATCCAGGTTGGGAATGAATTCTCGAGTCTATGTGGAACCTTCTGTGCTATTGGCTCTTGCGTTTATTTTCTGAAGCAATATTATGATACAAGTTACTGTGTCTGTTTGCAAGGAACAAACTGATACTTGGTTATTCTGGCTGAGAAATTTGTCATTTAAGTTTGACTCCTAAATGCCAGACCTCATGCTGAGGTCAGGGACTTGCTATCTAATATGTAAAGTAATGTAAATTGCTGTTCCTTGTATTAAATATTGGTCGTAGCCAAAACCAAAGCTGAATCTTTGCTCTTCAGCTGTGTTTTGTCTGAAGCTAATTTGGCTTCATTAGAATTGCAGCAAACTTTACTGGAGCCCCTTCCTCTTTGAGTAGGGCTCAAAGTGTATTTTCCATATATAATAATTACAGTGACTATCAAATCTTTTGTAACTGTGTTCAGCTGTATGTAGCTTCTAATTACTTGTGTAAAATTTAATATGCTTGTGATTTCTCTTACACAGAAGGACTTTCCAGTCTCCACAAGTGAGATGGTAGCTAATAGCTTAGACAATAAGCTTGCCAGTTATCTTCCAAAAGGTTTTAAAAAACTGCCTACTAGTTAAACTTTCTACTGAATATAACTGTCCTTGCATGCAGAAATAGTGATGTACTAAACATTAGTGTATAATGAACCTCCAAATTAACAAACAGTGGTGGAGACAGCTGAGGTGGTCCACCACTTCCCAAGGCATTGTAGAGGGGACAGAGGTACACTGAGAAAAGAAATTTCTCCCAGGGTATCTCCAGAACAGTGAGTATGAATGAAATCTGAAAGTGTCTTTCTTTGGAAACTTCTTTATTTAGTGTATGAAGAGTTTTCTGTAACAAAATTAACTTTCTCACCATCTAAGGAAACAAAAGGCACTTTGGTTTGCAACACTTTGCAGTCTCTATTCAGTGGAAATTTGTCTAGTTGAAGTGGCCATTTGGGCTGTAATTACACTCCCAGAATCTGTGGGTTTACGTCATAAAACCGGCAAGCTTTTGTTTTCTTCCAGGAGAACGAATTAGGATAAAGGAGCATTAAATTACAGAACACTGAATGTTGTCTAATAGTTATTCTAGAACTTGGCTTGGGCACACACTTGAGCTCAGAGGCTGTTGGGAGCGCAGGCCAAGGATGACGCAGGGCAGCAAGGGCTGTGCCAGCCTGTCTTGGGGTTGGGTGATGCTGTCCAGAGCCAGAGCCTGGGGTTTGTCCGCGGGGCACCTCGTGTGGCTGTGCAGGAACAGCCCTCCTGCAGGGATGCACCACCTCAGTGTGTGTTTGCAGCTTGGTTTTCCTCTTTCCAGAGCGCAGCTTGCAGTCCTGTGTGGGAATCTCTCTCTTTTCACCTAAAAGCTGCCACCATGTGGCAAAGGACTATCAGTACCTTGTCTGTTCGTAAACTCAACGTGGGACCCAAAACCAGACCCAGATCTGCCGGTTTACGTTTCCACAGGCAAACTCCTCTTGCTCTGAAGAGAAAGAGGTTTACACTGAGGAGAGGGGTCTGGTGCTGTGTGAAGGTGCTGCTGGGGTGGCTCAGCACGGGGAACTTTCTTGAGAAGAACCTGTACATCTTCCTGTAAACAATACTCTTCTGGTTTTGTCATACTCCATTATTTAAAAGTCTGAGTTGTAGCCTGTTTTTGGTTTGTTTGGGTTTTTTTCTTCTGTGAAATTAAGATGCTGTGAAATAAAACCTGTTTTGGTACATGGTTTGTAACCAAATGTCTCATTTTGGAATCACAGAATGGTTGGTGTTGCAAGGGACCTCTGGAGCTCATCCAGTCTAACCCTGCTACCAAGGCAGGGTCACCTGGAGCAGGTGACACAGGAACGTGTCAGGTGGGTTTGGAATATCTTGAGAGAGAGAGCGATTCCATGACATCCCTGGTAGCTGTTACAGTGCTCTGCTGCCTTCAATGTAAAGAAGTTCTTCATGTTCAAGTGGAACTTCTTGTGTTTTAGTTTATGGCCATTACTCCTTGTCCTGTTGCTGGGCACCACTGACCAGGGTCTGGCATCATCTGGCACCTGCCTTGGAGATGTTTATATGAATGGGTGAGATTCCTTCTCAGTCTTTTATCTTCTCCAGATTAACCAGGCCCAGCTCCTGCAGTCTCCCCTCATAAGAGAGATGCTCCAGATCCCTCATCATCGTTGTGGCTTCTGCTGGACCCTCTCCACTAGCTCGGAATGGTCTTTTGGGTTTCCATGAGGGTTCTGGGTCTAGTCTGGTCACAGAATGGTTCAGCTTGGAAGGGACCTCTGGAGATCATCAAGGCCAGGGTCACCGGGATCAGGTGCCACAGGAACGCGCCCAGCTGGGTTTGGAGTGTCACCTGAGAAGCCCCCTCACGTTCGTGGCGCTGTGACCCTCCCTAA
The DNA here is from genome assembly GCA_013400975.1 of Atrichornis clamosus. NCBI lineage: Eukaryota > Metazoa > Chordata > Aves > Passeriformes > Menuridae > Atrichornis > Atrichornis clamosus. The sequence continues at coordinate 195 of WBMZ01018261.1, read as the reverse complement.
TGAAGGGCTGTGCGTGGGGGACGGCCGCATCCCGGCCCCGCGGCCGCCGCATCCCGCGCCCGCCATTGCCCGCGCGGTGACGTCACCGCGCCGTGCAGGAAGCACTCGCGCTGCTGTGACGTATTTCCGCGTCCGGCCCCGCCCTCCCCTTTCCGCCCGGCCGCGCGCGAGGTGGGAGCGATGGCGGCGGGGCGC
>WBMZ01018258.1:0-13757 GCA_013400975.1 Atrichornis clamosus | reverse complement strand
CGGCGGGGCCGGGGCCGGGCGGGCGGGCGGCGCAGCGCTCCCTGCGGCACCACCCGGGTGTGCGAGTGCCCGGCAGTGCGGTGAGGGGCGGCGGGCACGGGGAGAGGGGTCACGCACCCCTCCCGGGGAGCTGCGGCCGCCTGGTGCCCGGGCCTGAGGGGCGGCCGGGAAGGCCGTATGGGAGCACTGGGGCCGGGTCGGGGTTGTCGGAGCGCAGGGCTGGAGGGCGCAGGGCGGCGGGATTCTCACTGTCCCCCGCAGGCGATGGCAGTCCCCACCAACAAAGCGGGGAGAAGGGCCGGCACCTCCCTCGGGGACAAAGCCGGCGGCTCCCTGCGAGCCGCGCACCTGCCTTCCCTCCCCGGGCAGCCTGCGCTGGCAGCGCCCGCCTCGGCAGATGTAATTGTTGGACTCGGAGCAAGGGCGCTGCAGATGGGCTGAGCTCGTTCGCTCACTCGCAGTGGGGTTTGCTAAATTATATTCCTTTTGCCTTGAGCTCCCCGTTTGTCCTGCCGGTTTTTTGTTTCCTTGCTGCTTTAGGCTCGTGTTTTGAACGGCTTGCGAGCCTTATGGGGAGCTTACAATTGTAATTGGTATTTTTAGATGAACGAAGAGCAGTCAAACAATACTCTTGCAGCAGTATGAAGTAAAATTCGGGAGTTCTTAAGGCGCGGTGTTGAAGCTGACACAATGCAGAAAACATTTCTGCTGCTTGTAGAGCCTTACCTCACCCAACAAAATGAGAGTCATGACAGTGCTGGATGTGAGCTGCTGCTGTAGCGTTCCACTTAAAAAAAAACCCCAAACCAACCCCACCAAAACCCCACCCCCTTCCATCCCAACCGAAAATTACAAACTTCTCTCAGTTCCTACCCCCTCATCACTCCCTGTTCCCCTCCCCCCAAATAAGCAAATGCATGATAAGGTGAAGGGAAACTGCTTGAGTAGTACAGTTGTGTGACTGGTTGTATGAAACTGCTATCCAGAATCGCAGCTGAAGATGCTGAGATCTGCAACAAGAAACTACTGAATTTATGCCTCTTTTATATCTTCTGCTCCAATCCCACAAATATTACTAAATTCACAGTATGTTCAGGTTGAGTATAGTATTTTTATTCTTATGGGGGCAGGCAGACTTTTTTATCTAGCACTATGGGCTATCATTTCTAGTGAGCATTAATTTTTTTTGTTTAAATTATTCCTTTGATCTCATTTACAGGCTTCTGGAGTAACAGTGAATGATGAAGTCATAAAGGTTTTTAATGACATGAAAGTAAGGAAGTCTTCCACCCCAGAAGAGATTAAAAAAAGAAAGAAAGCTGTTCTCTTCTGCTTAAGTGATGACAAAAAACAAATAATTGTAGAGGAGTCAAAGCAGATATTGGTTGGTGACATTGGTGATACTGTGGAGGACCCCTATACAGCCTTTGTGAAGTTGCTACCTTTGAATGATTGCCGATACGCTTTGTATGATGCCACATATGAGACAAAGGAATCTAAGAAAGAAGACCTGGTATTTATCTTCTGGTGTGTAAAAGCAATGCTTACTGTTAAAATTGAATGTTTTGGAGCTACCACTGGATGACTGAATAACTGTTTTGTTGTGGTTTTCATTTTTCTTTAAAGGGCTCCTGAAAGTGCACCTTTAAAAAGCAAGATGATCTACGCAAGCTCTAAAGATGCCATTAAAAAGAAATTTACAGGTACAGATGTAAAAATGTTTTTCTCATTAATTACAATGCCATTCAGATGTTGAGGTTTTCACAAGTACGTTATTGTCCATCTGTCTTGCAGGTATTAAACATGAGTGGCAAGTAAATGGTTTGGATGATATTAAGGACCGTTCAACACTTGGAGAGAAATTGGGAGGCAACGTGGTAGTTTCACTTGAAGGAAAACCCTTATAAAAAGACAGACAAGTGCCATCTGGATCTAAGGAGCTTCCATTTCTGCAGCTCGTTCAATTGGAATAGTATTAGTCTCCCCATCCCCTCCCCTCCTCAAAAAATAAGTTCCTTCCCCACTGCCCTGAAGGAGATGTCATTGTTAAGCAGTCTACCAGTGATTGCCATTAGACTGTTTAATCCTGGTAGTTTTATGTAGGATTCAAGGAATGCTTTCACGTCATACTCTTGGCCAAAACTGACGTTGCAGGCATTCCTTGCAACATGTACAATGAATGTGATAGTTAATGTAAATAGTCTAGCAGACAGCAAAGGGTAAGCTAATTGAATGCCTTGAAAGTATTGTCCACTGGTCGGATGGTAGACTCTATACAGTATTACTTACAGTTGCACTTGATTGCAGTTCCATGAGGCTCTTGTGCATTCATACACCTCACCTGCCTTGACAAGCCTATTTTTGTGACATGGCAGCACACAACACTATGCATTTAAAGCACTTTTTTGTAATATGTTTGATGCGCCCCCCCCCCCCAGGAATGCCAATTAAGTTGCTGTAACTGTGTCATCAAATTATTGTAGTACCTCAGTTTCATTCCTGTTACATGCATATCTTTATAAATGAAGTAGCTGTTACGATGCCTTTTGTTTTCCATTGAATGTACACTACTGAACAGGAGTAGAAGTTATCTGTTTACCATGTGAGTCTTGAAACACTAAAGTTTTGTAAAACATCAGTCATGGTGGCAATTTCTGTATTATAAAGAGCCTTAAATGGAACATTGTTTTTTTGAGATCAAAAACTGGCCACGTTGCAATAAAACTTGTGGCTTATTACAGAACGTTGCCTTGTTTTCATTGGAAAATACAGTTTTTAAGTGTTTAAGCATATTTCAAATAACTTCTGTGGAAAGTATTGTAAACAATCATTAATCTCATCTTAAGTAATGCAGGTTTTTAATACTGAGTTAGGCACTGCTTTACAATACTTTGTGGCTCTGTTCTGAACGTTTGATAAAGGACCTGCTCCTAATTTACCATTAAAGTAAAGAAGCTACCACTACTGAAGACCATTAGTTCCATGAAACACTTGTGTCAGAAATGTAAAAATACGAAGTAATTAACCATGCAGTGTGTTTCATACCTGAGTGTTCTTAAAGTTCTACATGCCAGAGTAAAACCTTGCACGAGATCTTACAGCTCAATGTCTTTTTTGGTAAGATGATGTGTAATAACAGTTACATGCAGATTATGAAGCCAGGAAATAATTTTTGTTTCTCGAGTGTTGCAGTTAGACTGACACAGTACAAGAATTAGCCTAAATGAACTGTTCTACTTGTTAGCTTCCATGTAAATAGAACTGGAAAGTGTTTGCCACTACTGAGGCTTGCATAGGGGACGTTTTTTGGCTAGGAGCCAAATAATCCTCTCCTTATAGAGAATTTGATCTGCTCTGTGTGAGCAATCCTCCGTTAGCCAGAGCTATTTATGGCAAACACATGCTTTTGTATCTTGTCATCGTTATCCACAAATGGCAAAACTGGACATGATTCTCTTGGTATGCATAAAGGAGCACTGTTAGGCAGCCACTGGCAGCTGAGCTGTGCGTGCTGCTAGAAGGAATGCTCTTTTATCATTACCTTATTTTTAAAAGTTGGTAGAGTAGAACTGTAGAGCTTTTAAATACAGGCTCTTTATGTTCAGTCCATAGCCCTTTTTCAACAGGGAAGCAGATAATAATCCAAAAAATTTTTCTTCCTTTTTTTTTTTTTTTTTAAATAGTTTAAGTAACCTAGTGGTACTGTGTTTAGGCTCTCTTGTCCTGTAGAACTTTAAGACTTTATTTCAGGCTTCTGGCTATCCCTATGACTTGCACACCTCATTGTGTTAGCTGTTCTATGTAGACTAAACTTTGCTAGAATTTAAAAAGGCATGATGACCACTGACTTACTAAGTGTATTAATGAGTCTTGGTTTTGTTCTACAAAACTCTCCTTTCAGGTACCTTTTAAGGTTGCAGAGTAACTGATGGTATGCATGTTGTCTGGATTAAAAAAAAAAAACCAACTTTTTATTCCTCAAAATAGTCTATTTCTGATCATTCATGTTATATGCAAAGCCCAGTTTAATGTAAAGATCTTCGTGCTTTATGTTTGACTTGAGTTCAGTACAGTAAAAGGAAGTTATCTTTTAACTGATTTTTCACAAGGAATAAATTGTTTCTTTAAAAAAAGCCAAAATGGAAAATGTTAAATTTTAATAAACCATTTGAATTTTCATTTTAGACAGTAAACTTTTTTTAAGGAGTACCGTGTTTAAATTTATTGTTTGTCTCTGCTGCAGTCTGGAAAAATGTCTGTGGCTTCTTAGTTGAATATTAAAGGTTCCTTTTTTTTTTTTAAACTAGCTTAGGTGTATATTCACTCAGTCCAAGTAGCTATGAAATTGAAGCACAAACTGTATTTATGTAAGATTCCTACCAAATGAAAGTTTTGGATCCAAAAGGATCAGCCTGCCTTCAGTGTGTTCTTGAAACGACTGACTGACTGATGCGAGGTCCAATTCAGATGGCTTGCTTTTAAAACAAAAAAAACCCCAATAAAGTGCTACAGAACTGTTACTGTTTGAATTATAAAACAAATGAGAGACAGCTGGCATCTGTTCCAAAATGGTTTGTCAGCTGTTGTTTTCTGTCATTATGCAAAATGGTGAGGGCCTCATTGTGATCGAGAAATGGAGGAAAATCCTCTCAAGTTGAGTATCTTCTGTGTATCTCCGTGTAGATGTGACTTTTGGATATCTTGGCTTCAGTTATTTTGTTGAAAAAGAAATGTTAAATAAAATTTTCATGAGAGTAGCTTGTGGAGAAATGGCATTTTTCTTCTAAAAAAATACTTCAAAGCCAGCAGTTGTTTTGTTTGATTTGGTAAATCCTGGAAAGAGGTATAGATAGATGGGTTTGATTTCTCTGAAAAGGGAAATCAATCCAAGACTAGAGTGTGTAAGTGAGGTTTATGCTTGTGGCGATTTTAGAAATGCAGAGCTTAAATTTATGTGGAGTTGAGTGTAAGAATCACTCCTAGTCAGATCATGATTTTGAGTATGTTCAGTTAAAATCCAAAGTGTTTCTCTAAGTAGAAGAGTCTTCCTGCACCGTTCCCTCAGAACAAGTGATGGAATACAGCAATTGCCACAATTTGATAATAAGCTTTACTCTCTTATGCCAATTCCAGTATAAACCAAATTTTCCTGTCTGCCTATTTTTTACAAACTTCTGTAAGTTCCCTTTAGTTTGTGGTGGCGTGTTAATGATTGTAGAGTGAAAACACGGCACTAATGGTGGATCAAAGATCATCAATGTAGCACCTGTCTATGAGTATTGAATTTCTTTGAAATATTTCTGATTTTGGAAATCTGGTATAAATAAAATTAATTTAAATGTCTTCAGTTGTTTAGTGTGTTTGTGTGCTAGACAGCACCTACACTAACCACTTTGCTGTTGTCTTTGGATTGGGAGCAGCCCAGACACTGTGAAAAGAGAAGTTGTGGAATACCTGGATTTTTGTAATGGGTTTCATCTGCTGCCTGTTCAATTCAATATCCAGCTGTAGCAAAAGCCAGCACCAGTGGCTCTGGAGATGAGTATAAGGAAGTTTTTAGTGGGTTGGTTCTGCATAACCTTTTTCTTTTGTTGGATTTCAGCTCAATGTATTCAGATAATTAGATGGCTTTTTAAAAAAAATGTAGCAAAAAAGCATGTTTACACTGACAAGCCATTTCTCCTACTGGGAAGAAAGTGAACTGATGCAGTGTGGAAAAGATTGCTCCATGAAGAAAGATCAAAAGATTATCCTTTTGGTATCAGTGGCATCTGTTAATATAAAATTTCTTGGATCTAGGAATAGGTTATCTGGAGGAGAGTTAATTTTGTAAACAAAGCTGTCAAGAAACAGCTTCATTGGATTCTCTGGAGAAGGCAGACTTTTACAATATACATTAACAATCTCCTGTTTACCTAACATGAGCTTTCTCTGTGGCTGTAGGGAACATCCATGAGAATATGCATTTTAAAAGAATGAAAGGTCTCATTCAGAAGTGACTTTTTAAGTACAAATTACTGTTTAGTTAAAAATTTTCTATTCTTACTAAATTCATATCCAGTACTTGACACTCCATTGAATTTGGACATTTCCCTGCCTCACTTCCCATGCTGTTAAATCTACAATAACCCCCGTACATCTTACTCTTCTAATTACTTATCTATGCATTCTACTAGTAACATCTGAAAAATAAATACAACAGTAAAAATTAAATCCTTTCATAGGAAGTTCAAACAGGTAACATAATTTATGTTTGCTTGATGATTTCATAGAATTGTCTTTTTACGTTGTAAAGCTCACAGAAAAAAAGTGCTAATTGGAGGCACTGAAAGTAATTTTGACGTTCCTAAGATTGTCTTTTTAATATCATTGTAGGCTAATGTTTCCGTTGTCAGCTTTGCTTCACAGATACTTAGAAAACTAATGAATGGAAAAGAAACGAAGGTGCTGCTGATTATTTTTAAAAGTTTCTAAATGTCAATTCAGATTTTAAAATAATATACAAACTTAAATTTCTTGCTGCTAGCCTAGTTTTTATTCTTGTGTGAACAGGCTTGGGAATGTATGTGTAACTGTAATCATGCCTCTCCTCTTCCACCTCTTTATTTTTAAAAACAGTTGTGTCACTGCAAATCCCTACCATCTGCCCACCATCTTCTGTCAAGGTTTACAGACAATCTCCACTTGTACCTTTTAGTATCTGTTTTTCTCCTCTAGTTTGTGATAGTAGGGATTTGATTTAGAACAACTAACTGCTGTAATATTATGCTCCTCGAAAGTGTTTCTATTATGCAGGAAGTTAAAAGCATCAGTTAGTCTCTGGTGAGCACAGCTGCAGGGTATACATTGGTTTGAAAAAAAGAGATGTGATTTTGAGAACCAGTTTAGAGAGCCTTGTTTGTGTCTGCTTCCTCTTAGTGGCAGCACTGCTTTCATCTGTGACCTTCTATTAAGGCTAATGTGAGAGCTAAGCTTTTCTTCCATTTTGGCTGTTTCAACAGAAAATGGAATGTGCGTGTAACAAGCAAGGTGCAGAGAAGCAGAAGGTTTAGAAGCAGCAGTTTTTCATAGAGACCTGTACATCTGGCAGGGGGGAAAGGGTTACAGCAGAGGATTTGTTTCCTTTTAATTTCAGCAGGAGCTTGCAGCTGTAATGACTGGGCTTATGCTATCTTTTGCTCTGCCTGAACATAGTGATTCCCCTGTCTCAACCGTCTCAATGCTTTCATGCAATGAAGTGTGAACACACAGCTCTGTATCAGTGATACGTGGGTTACTCCTGCAAAAGTGAAGCCCTGCTACAACAGTGCTCTTGGTTAGCAATGTCATACGGAGAGATGCACCTAAGCTGCATTTGAACAATCCTTAAAAAATGTGTGGTTTTTGATTACACCAAATACAATAATTAAGCTATTACATAGGGAGTGAGGATGAACGGGTGTAGTTCTTAATTAGGTGACTGCAAGTGACAAATATAATTCATGATCATATTTTTGAATCTTAGCTCTGTTATTTAAGCATGACTTAGAGATGAAACACTTCCCGGTCCGCAGAATTCATTGTCTGCATAAATTCTTTTAAGAAGCAGTAGCATAATTTTAGCTCTTCACTGAATATACTGATGCAGAATCTGTCACCTGAGGGGTTTTATTCCTCTGCGTTGACAAATTCCTTTTGTAGTGCTGCATTATTTCTCTGCATCCACACTTCAAAATCAGTTCCCAGAACTCTCTTTCCATGTAACCAGAATTCCTAAACAATATTTATTCTGTGTGACTAAAGTAGAAAGGCATCTTGTAGAACACCCATAGGAAACAAATGCATGGCATTAGCCTGCACGGCCACTGGACGTGTTTGGCCCTGCGTGCCATCTCTGACTGTTGGGTTATTCTGATGAAAAGGTCAGCTCGTTCAGGTTTGTGTGCAACAGCCCAACACAAAATCTGTGGAAATAGGAAAGAATGTTTTCATTTTTCTCAGATAAAGGCTTTACAAGCTGGATGTGATAACCACTTTTTAATTTTTTCTTTTTACCTGTTCTGACAAAAACACCTTTGATTCTAGCTGGTTTTATCAATTTAGTTCGGCAGGTGCAATGGTTGGAAGTATCTTCAGGACAAGCTATATTTAGATATATAACCTTTTGATAATTCTGGCAGTTGCTTTGATCTCATTATTATTTTAATTCCGTCACTTCAAGTCCATTACAATTTTAACTGCCTAGAGTTCAACATTGCCAATGTGATCTCACAACACAGCACGAGCAACATTTAAAAGTAGTCATCATCAAAATTAGTAATAATATAAATCAATTTTATTTCTATAGCTTGATCTCAGTTTTGCAAGGAGGATGACAACTCTCTTAAAGTTAGGTGGTCTTCAAGGAAGGTCCTGACTGAACAACTGCTACAGGCCTTTGTGATAAGGTTGAAGAAGTGTTGGAGCATTCATATCAGAGCAGTTTGCTTTGCTTTCTGGCTGGATGAATTTCCTCTCCTGGAAGATGTTAATGTCATTGTGGTATCAATGTTTAAAGTATTTCACCTATTTAATTCTGAATAGAATGGACAGACTGCACTTACAGCTTTTTCTTAGGGTAATACACTCAAGCATCTCAGCCATTAATTTTATTTTTCTCCTGATTACCTGAAGGGAGAAAAGAATGTTTCTCATCCCACTGTGTAGCATGAGGCCAAAATACAGCACTGCAATTACATGCATCATAATTGTTTTCAGCTATTGTGCCTGTTTTCAGCTATTGTACCTGAAGGTACAAAATGTGATCTTGTCAAACGAGTTGTGCACGGTCTTGGAAAACTCCAGAAAAGAGCTGTGGTAAAAGAAAATACAAAGTTGAGATACTTCCAGTAATAGCTTTGTGCACACCAAATGCAAGAAGAACATGGCTGGCTCTGTGTTTATCTGCAGTTATTTTGTGCACAAAGTAATAATAACACATAAAAATATATTTAACGCTATTAGTAATTCAGAATCTTGTATTAATTTAACAGCTGTTTTCTACGGAAAACAGTGAGGGTAAGATTTTACCTGTTTTTTTGTTTGGTTTATTTTTTAGCAATGGTGTTAGTAACCAGTTTTTCTGCTGTAATAGCGAACTGCAGAAAGATGAGAAGAGTTACTTCTCTTTGCATCAGCATCTTATATTGTGTGCAAATACAGATCCTCTCAGTTTCTTCTGAAAATAGTGTTTGGATCACATTCAGTGGTTAACGGAAAAGAATATAGGATTTTTGTAAGTCACATTTTACAGTGTCAATGTGAACATGCACATATTCTTGAGCTAGGAGATAAAAAATTACAAAAGGGCATATTTTGGGAGGAAAAATTAATAATTTTAAAAATCTTATATTTTCCTCTGCCAACACTTTACTTTTTATTCCTTAAGTTACCCACTAGGATCTGGTTTTTCTTTTTTGTTATTTTCTTGGTTCTGGTGTTCTCACTTTCCTCATACAGCATCATGTTTCAATCTAATGTAGTCTGGATTAAATTGTTATCAAAGAAAGGAGGTATTATGTATATAACATATACAGTTTCTGTAGGAAACAGTAAACTGTTTGACCCAGTTTTATGGAGCTATTTCTTTCTACAGATATGGGATCACAGTTAAGGAAGAGGGGCAAATGGGTTTGCTGAGAGTATTTAGGAGCACTCAGTGGGAATGAGATTATTATTGTAGCGCTTAATCCTGAAATAATCAAATAATCATAGACCATCTCATCAACCTTGTACTAGCATTTGAGAGAGATAAATATTCTAGCTACTTTGTGATACTAGTCTAAGATAATTTTCTATTGTTATAAACTTGGAGGTCTCCAGATAAATATAGAATATTTCTACCTGTGATCAATGTTTTGATGGTTTCACATACGTTGTGTCTTTTAAAAGATGATTTCTAACTAGTGGAAATATATTTCTGAAGAAATACATCTTTCATGGGCCTGAAAATTAAAGTGAAGGTTATAGAAGCAACCACTTCACTCTTCACTTACTCTTTTTTTGTGAATTCCTTTAATGTTATCAGGCTTGCTTTTCCATCTGTTGGGCACAGTATAAAAGAGTGCACAGAAAGGGTGTTGTGGTAACATAGTGTCTGTCATCACTGACATGAAATTCATTTAATGGTAGTGAGGTTACAAGTCGTGCTGTATGCAAAAAGAATAAAAAATATTCTCAGATCAGAATTTGTCATTTTCATAGACAGTAACATTTAGTTTCCTTTGATTAGGTATAAGTGTCCTGCTGTGTCTTTGTTTCCTTAAAGCCTTTCCCCTGCCTCTGACTTGCTCTGAGTGTCCCATCTCCTCCAAAGCATTTCCCCCCTTCTGCCCTATGTGAAGAAATTGGGCACCTGCTTCCTCTAATCCTCTTATTTATCTCAGTTACCTCAGTTTCACCTTCTCTCATCCCCTTTTCACTCCCTGCTAGCTCTGATTTTCCTCTGGTCCTGTTCCTTCATATTTGCAGTGTCCTTTAGGCTTTATCGTAAACACAGAGCAAACAAGAAAAAAAGCCCACAAACCAAACCACTTTTGACCCATTTACTGTTTTTTCATACTAAAAATATGAAACCTTATGAAGAAATTATTCAAAGAGTAAACTTGGCTACAATTTACCAAGTGGCAAACAATTTGAAATAATCTCTTGGGATGTTTGAACAGTTCCATTCTGTCCACAGGATTTAACTCAGAAATCTAGACTCCACCATTTAGATGGGAAATTGCCATATTGGGTTATTTTATGCTCTCCTCAGTGCCAGAAGCCTGAACTCTCCTTTTATTGCAATCATTAAAGCATTTGATTTTAGCTGTTAACACAAGAGTGGTTAAGTACTTACAGTGTGTGGAGATGCTATGGGTGCATGAATTTATGATATATTGAAAACTGAAGCTGTAGAAATAGTGTGAAATAAATTCTGTATCAACACAGAAGGTGAAAGCTAATTGCACGGCTCACTGGTTCATCGCCAAATGCACTGCTTCATAGTAAAATCACGAAAATCTCAGTATAATAAAATGTATAGAAAACTGCTACAAGGATTTAAAAAATTAAAAATAAAAAATATTTTTAAAATATTACAATCTTACATGTTAAAAAAATTAGGTTCAATTAATCTTGAAGTAACCTTTTGCATAATCAGAAATTATATTAATATATACCTTTTAAGAGTTTTCATCTGCTTCCTTTTCTGGAACCTTATATTAGGCTTATTCATCTCCTTGGGATTTTCTCTGCAGTCAGAAGCACTAGAAACCAACAGCATTGCAGTGAGGATTTATTTCCTTTTCCTGATCCTAAAAAGAAAAGAAAAAAATGTCTCATAAAGAGATGTATGAAGTAGGGCCATCTGAGGGTGCTATTTGACAACATAGTGAAGGCACTCTAATGATACAAGTGGGATAAGAGGGGGATTCCTGCAGATGCTGGGATGAATGCCCTCCCTTCTTTTCTCCTAGTGCTTATATCTGCCTGACCAGGCAGTGAGTTTAAGAATCTACACTTCTCACATATTTTGGAAAAGGGTTTTTTTTGCATGTTTAGGGAGGCACAATGCCTGAAATGTTTCAAATGTTTCTGAGACTGCCTCGGTCAGCATCTGGTATGCAGGGTGCCTGTGGAGAAGCTAAACTTAGTGTTCATTGAGGTGCTGGAGCGTGTCCAGAGAAGGGCAGCGGAGCTGGTGAAAGGTCTGGAGCACAAGTCTGATGAGGAATGGCTGAGGGAGCTGGGATTGTTTAGCCTGGAGAAAAGGAGGCTCAGGGGAGACCTTATCACTCTCGGCAACCACCTGAAAGGAGGTTGTAGTGAGGTGGGGGTTGGTCTCTTCTCCCAGATAACAAGCAACAGGTCAAGAGAAAACAGCCTCAGAGGAGGTTTAGATTGGATATTAGGAAAAATTTCTTCACCAAAAGCGTTGTCAAGCATTAGAACACACTGCCCAGGGAGATGATGGACTTACCAGTCCTGGAGGAATTTGGAAGGTGTGTAGATCTGGTACTTGGGGATGTGGTTTCGTGGTGGACTTGACATTGCTGGGTTAATGGCTGGAATCAATGATTTTAATCCCTTCCAACTCAGCATATTCTATGATTCTATAATTTTAGAAATGATTTTGATGATTCATGATAGCCACCATCCTCCTGCATGTCACTCAGTGTATTTCCAGGTAATGGTGGGCTCCTGTGTTACATACACCTTGTACAGTAAGTCCAGTTCTTCCAGAAAGAATTGGACATTCCCTGTCCACATATTGCACAGCTGATATATACAGCCACAATGTATTTAACAAAGATCAGAAGCATCAGATATTTAGATCTCTGGTAGGTAGTGAGTGATTCTGACACTGTCATATTGTGTCTTTGCTGGCAAACCTCAGGCAAAAATTTGGAAAGCCCAGTGATCACTGACATCTCGGCTTGTTATGCACATACTTTAAACTGTGTATTCTTCGGTACTCTGACTTCTGTACAGCAGTAGTGAAATTTGGTCCATCATATTTCAGCTGCTGATCATGGAGCACAAGACACGTAAAAGCATTTCAGTGTTTATCTTAAGGCGAAATTTGGAGTTACACTACATCAGCTCTGTGCATGCCTGACTCCAGCTCTTGCTTCCTCTCTTCACTCCTTTTAACAGTGTTCTGACCATCCTTCCCCCATGAAGATCCATGATATGAATTAACTGAATTCCTCAGATTCTGAAGTCCTGACCACAGGCTTTCAGAGACTGGGAATCCTGCCATGCCGTAGTATTCTGAAGGGTGTAGGCAAGCATACTCCACGTACAGGACAGTCACTGAGCTTTGAATATCTATGGGCCAGCACTTCTGGAGAGTTTGGGTTTTGCTTTGTTCATTTAATTAGTGAGAAAAACTTTGTTTGCTCCCCTTCAGCTTTCTGTTAGCACTTCAGGTGAATTGTATTTAGTAGCGTTTTAAGTGGAAAAGTATAAATTATGACTTTACTGTAGACTAGTTAGAAAACAAATATAATAGGCAAAATAGCTCACCTGATGTGTATTTGAAATTCAAACACTGCATTTATGTGCTAAGTATATATGAAGTTGGAGGGTTTTTTGGTCAGGATTGATGTAATCCAGACATAATGAGGTGTAGATCCATTATAATCAGCAGAAGTTAGAAATGCTTATTACAAGTTCATTACTGTCTGGAGTCATTAGAACAGTATGGTTTGATGTTAATGGCAGCAGGGAAATGCTCCGGGTGTACAGTAGATGAAGCCAAATATTTTACCAGCAGTATGTATATTACAGGGCATGCAACACAGATTTGCAGTTTTAGACAACAAAGACTGAGAGTCCAGACTGAAATGTGATGGGTCTCAATATATACAAGAAATGCAGGCATGATTCTTTTAATCAAAAGTTATTTTAAATATTCATTATTAATTTAACCTGATAGTGCACACTTTTTAAATGTATCAAATGCAATGATAAATGCTGTTGTTTTATCATGTGACCATTTGTCTTGGTTTTAAAGACAGATGTCTGCCAAGAAAGGTGGGAACCTTCCTGGAATGGAAGAAATGGCCCCTCCCTATGAATTATTGTAGTTTTGAAATTATGGGGCTCCTGAGCACAAATGTGGGAAAAGGAATAACAGTTCTTTACTAGAGTGTATATATGTAACACAACAGAACAAACAACAGCAAAACCAAAACCCAGTAACAGATGTTTCCCACCTGTCACACGTCCTCCCCTGTGATGTAGTTACAACC
>WBMZ01018255.1:0-38652 GCA_013400975.1 Atrichornis clamosus | reverse complement strand
CTGCGGAGTGGCTTCACGTCCGGCGGGGCGGGGCGGGCGCCGAGAGGGGGCAGCCGGCCCGCGGCCGCCGGGGCAGCCCGGGGGGCGCCGACCCCTGTGCCGCCTCCGGAGCGGAGCAAGGCTGCGGCCCCCCGGCAGATGCCCCCTACCCCCGAGACTTCCTGCCCAGCCCCTCGCACCTTGGCCCGGCTCCCCCTCCCCAGCCCTCCGCTTGCGGAGCAGCCCAACTTCCCGAACTCCTCCGGCTCCGCGTCCTGCGGCGTGCGGAGCGGTCCGGGGGCAGCGCTGGCGCTGCGCTCCTTTCCCCGCCGAGCGCAGCGGCCGGGTCCTGGCCCGCTCCCCTCCTCGCGCGGGTCCCGTCCATGGGGGGCTGCCGGAGACGGGCTCGTGTCAGACTTACCCTCCGAAATGCAGCACTGCCAGCACGCTGTGGGTGGACAGGGCTTTATTTTTTTGATAGGCTCGTTTGCTTCTAAAACCGGGCTGAAAGGACTGCACTGTATGGGAGCTTGAATCCAGATTAAGCACATGCAGTAATTTGTGAGAAAAGCTGGACCTTGCAGAACTAGTTTTAATTTTTATGCAGATAGCAAACTTTTATGATCCTTTGGGAGCAGCAGGGGAGTTTGTAAAGACACAGAGCATTATTTTTATGATAGATTAAGGTACTGGAAATAGGAACAGCACACGTGATAAAACCAAACGACTGAATTCAAACACAGTGATAAATATATATTTGGGTTATTTTAATACAAGTCCTTGGTCTCACAGTCTTTTCCCCTGGAAACATCTCATTGGGCCACTGACCTACTTCCAAAGTATTTGACAGTGAATAAATATCTTTTCAGTTCAACTGCACTTTATAAAACATGGATACTCAAAGCACAGTAGAGAAAATGCTCAGGCAGCTCTAACAAGCACCCTGCAATTGCTGTAAACACAAATCCCTAGAGAATACTGCGGCTTTCCGTCATGTCCTGGTCTGTCTGGGTGGGAGTGCACAACTCTCCATGGACAGGCAGTGACATGCTACAAATGTACCCACACCGACAACAACAGTGATACTGATGTGCCCAGAGCCACCAGGCAGCCAGACACGAGCCAAGCACGTTGTGCACGGTGGTAAGAGGCACATATGCTCGGCAGTGGCAGCAACAGAGCCTGAAAAACATTGGGAAAGAAATACTTCCTCAGCCTCAGGTCTGGTGTGAAGCACAGCAGGAAAGAAACACAGAACAATTACACAGGTTGTATCCTTGCTATGCCTCTTCTGGAGCCAATTTTGGTCTCCCAGCACAGAACCCAACTATCTAGTAATATTCATATATTCTTAGTGGCAAAAATAGAAAACTATGTTAAGACTTCACACTTTTGTGCTCTAATTGAAAATGACTGTTATCTGGTTTATTTTGAGCAGGATATGTAAGTTTTCTGGTTTCTGGTTAGTTAGTAACATAGCCCTTCAACTGGCAAGACAGAACACGAGAACTGTTATGTTTTGAAAGTAATTATTAGAGTAGGCAAGTACTTCAGAAAATAAAAGTATACAGCAGCTTAGAACATCTACTACACCTCCATGTGGGCACTTGTGGTCTCAACTTTATATAGTTGTGACCTTCACATGCTGGAGCACCTTAAAGCCATGCCAAGTTTTTGTCACTAGTACGCTTCATCAAACCCATGTAAAGGACGTCTTGATTTTTAAAACAGGGTTCAGATGCTAGATGGACAAACAGATATAAGGGGAGGGTCAGGATTTCTCACTCATCTCAGGGTTAGGTAAGGAATAAATTTATGCAGTAGCATGTGAAGTGTTTAGGACTTTTTTTTTCTCTCTTTGCATTTAATTTAAAAATCTGGAATAATTTCAAACAGTAAAAAACCTTTATTCTGGTGTCTATACTTGTACTGACTCTCCACAAATGCTCCCTTTTCAGATTTCTGGCACAAGACTCAGATCTACTCTTTTCTACTGTCCACAGTCCATGTGTAGATCTGCTAACAAAATTATTTTTTTCTCAATCTACCACCTGAGGCATGCAGTGTTTTAAACTATGAGACATCAGTCAAAATGTAATAATTATAAAATCAGATCTCCAAAGGTTTGTTAAAGAGTGTATCTAAGTATCTCTTTCCATTACAAGTGTGATTACCTCAAGGTAACATTTCCTTTGAAGATGATTATCAAAGTCCGTTTTTGTTCTTTTGTGGATGCAGAACATATCTTTCCCTTAGGAGAAATAAGATTGCCAGCTTACATCCTTTAATGGTGTTTAAACTGAAAAGCAGTGAGGTTACTATGAAATGATCCACCTCCTTTGCATCTTAACCCTGGGGTGGCTTGGTTTCTATTTTCTGTTTAAAGTTCTGCTCAACCCCACTCCACTCCACACCTCGCTCTCTTCCACCACCTCCCTATTTGTAAGAGCAACACAGTATAACTCTTCTTCCCATGTCTGGCTGCTTTTAAACTTGGCCCACGCTGGGTGCAGCGCTTGAAGTGAGCTTTACAAAATTATTTTAAAGTGAGCTGGGGCGGTTGCCACAGCAACCCACCCTGAGAGAAATCGAGGCTATAGATTAATCTACCCCACAAGATTATTCAACAGTACTGTATTTGTTCTTCATTCATTCAGAATATTCCCTCAATCCATATGCTTTTATAATGAACAAAAAGATATAAACTCAGATAATTTCAAAGATAATAGGATATATATTCCAGGAGCACAATTTAATTGCTTTGTAAACCACTGCAATGAGATGACATGTACATGATTCTTTGCAAAATCATTTAATTACAAAAAAAAAAATCTGCAAAGTAGGCACAGCTGACATATTAATTTTAAATAAAATGGGATGCCATTACTAAAGTGATGTTATACACATTAAGCAATGATTACAGAAAGCCTTTGTCACAGGTGTACCTGTAAGTATATAACACAGTAGAGTTTTGCTCTCCAGGTTTTGCTTTGAACATAAATCTAAAAATAATAAATAGTACTTGGTAATATTAAATGTAATAAATATTAAACACTCACCACATACACTCTCTTTATTGTCAAAATCATCCGCCTCCAATGCTTTACTTAATCTTTCCCATAGTAGTTACTTCACAGTTTACAATTCTTGTTCGGCACCTTGGATGTATAAAAGCACAAAAGTAGCATATTATTATAATGCAAACCTGTAGTACTTCAATATATTTAAGGAGATTAATGAAACAATTTCTATAAAAAGAATGTGAATCTTTACTGATGTGCACTTAGGCCTAAGTTCATTGTAAGTAGCTTGACGTTTTCAGAAGCTGTTATACACTCCATGTAAATCCTACCTTAGGGATGCTACACTATCAATAAAATTACAAAACTATTGATTGCAGG
Source organism: Atrichornis clamosus (assembly GCA_013400975.1). Lineage (NCBI taxonomy): Eukaryota > Metazoa > Chordata > Aves > Passeriformes > Menuridae > Atrichornis > Atrichornis clamosus. The sequence continues at coordinate 35,272 of WBMZ01018255.1, read as the reverse complement.
CTGTACTCATCCTCCAGTCTGTATTTATGCTTTGACATGCATTTTGGAAAACGCAGCCATCTTGTTGTTTGATAAATGCCTGTTTAAAAGCCCAGGGTAAATTATAAAATGTAAAGCATGGCGTATTAATGTCTTCCTTTTTTAAAGGGCAGAGATATGTGGTGCCAACACCAGGCACAAATGTCTACGGGTCTGTCTTGAGGAAGGCAACACTGGCTAGCACCAGGAGAACATTTTTGTATCCCAGATGTTCGTTTTTCTCTGCACTTGTGGCTGTGGAGAGGGGGTCCCCACTGGAACGACTTGATCTAGAGGGGCGACCTCTCTGGCCCCTGCCACAACTCCTTGCTCCGAGGCACACATCATTGCCCCGGGCTTCCCATCATTTATTAATCGACCTATTATTTCTAAGGGCTGGGATGTCCCTCCGGGGGCGATGGTCGCGGCGGCAGGGCAGGAGCAGGTACGACACCGCTCCTCGGCCCCATCTCCTGCGGGTCCGGCGGCGCCGGGCGGGGCAGCGGGAGCCGGGGCTGCGGGTTCGCTCCGGCCGTGCCGCTGTCCGTGCGGCCGCGGCCCCTCGGCGTGCCCGTCCCGCCGGGAGCGCGCTGGGGCGGGGCGGGGGCGCTGTGGGTCCGGCCGGGCGCCGGATGACGCCGGAGCGGGAGGTCCCGGGGAGGGATGGAGGGGAGTGGGAGCGGCGGGTATTTCACTGCCGCTGTGGCTCGTTGGGACTGGCGTGGAATAGCAAAGGGTTGGGAAGTCCTGGCCAAAGCCTGGCTCTGGGGAAGGCTGGAACCAGAACCCCGCCCCGCGTCCCCCCGCAGAACTGCCCCCATCGGGCCCCTTCGGAGCCTGTTCAGAACCTTTGCCCACCGCTCCGACCTTTGGAACAAGTGGGTGTCGCCCGTGTGGGAGGCTGAAGCACAGCTCTGCAGTTCCAGCGGGACCCAGGTTGCCAATAGTGCCAGCTCAGAGCCAGGCGGGAGCAGGGGCTGCTGCCCGCCAGCCCCGGGAGGGTGGGGGGGTGGTGGGAGGCGCGGTCCCGGGGCTCCAGAGAGGGCTGAGGTGCTCAAACACTTAGGGCCAGGCTGGTGAAGCTCCAGCAGCCCATGGCAGTGCTGGTGAGGGCACGGATCAGTGTCCAGCAGGCCGGTATCGCAGCCGTGGAGTGAGGCTGCAGACCTCGATGGAGGGCTTGGAGGTCAACTATCTTGGGCATTATCTGTTAGTCTCCAGCCTTTTGGAAAGTTGCTTTTAAAATTCCCCGCTCCCCCACTTCTCCCCACCCGGCCTTTTTTTCTTTTTTAATAGATTTTTTTGTGCTCCCTTGCTATATTTTCAAGTGCCTTTGCAAGGAAGAGATTGATTGTAGAGGGAAAAAGCTGCCAAATGCACTAAGTCAACAATGAAAAGGGGGTTTGTTTGTTTTGCTAAATTGATCCAGTTCTAGTAAAACAATGAAAAGGGGGTTTGTTTGTTTTGCTAAATTGATCCAGTTCTAGTAATCTGAAGTGCTTCATTGTTACCAAAGGCAGTTTCTGAAACTGTAGTTTGCGAGTTGATATTGTCCTTTAAATATCTCATAAACAGCTGCCCAAAGATTATTTTTATCCAAGATTTTTTTTCCTATAATACTTTTTAAAAAAATTATTTTTAAACTGTTTTCAAACTAGAGATAGGAGGAAACTTCTTCATAGATAAATATGTTTTCTTTTGAAGATTAGATGTTACTAAGATTGTTCTAAAAAGTCTACAAATAGTATTTATTACTTTATGAATGACAATACAGATTAATATTAGAATTGGATCTGAGTCCAATGATAACCACTCTTTTTGTTTGCCAAACATGCATTTTTGAAGGAGGTAATACTTAAGGTATGTATCTTTTTTTTTTTTTTTTTTTAAATCCCCAAAATGAGGCTGAAATTGCCTCTGAAGTAAGTTAACAGCTATTGAAATGCTTTATCCCGTGCTTGGTGTGGAACATGCATGCTGTGGAGCTCATGTGGCATGTCCAAAGTCCCCTGAAGTCTGCTGAAATCCAGTGTACTCTGGCAGGCTGAGAGGGGATACTAAAATGGAAGCTCAGCCCTATGCCACTGGCCATTCAGATCCTATTTCTGCCTCAGAATTAATCTTTAAGTATGCTCTAACTCCAGTTCCTGTACCAGCCACTGTCTCTCTGTAAGTCATTCAAATGTGTTTATCATCGTATGACAATGTTCCAACAAATGTATATAGTTTATATATACACATGTGTATTTTAGGGGTGTAACACTTGTAGTCAATGATCTTACTTAAGTGCAACTAAAGGAAGAATTTAACCTACTAACCCGCTGAGATTTAAGGACTCCAAAAATGTGAGTCTAGACTTGTCTGAAAGAAATGCATCGCGGATTTTGAAGTTTTTCAGTGCTAGTCAGAAATTGGCAAGCAAAAGTTTAGTCCCAGACAAACTTAAAAGCTCAGTAACTAGTTTCAATTCTACGCCCCTTCCCCAATCTCTTCTGACATAAATTTAATTAGGTAAAATTTCGAGCTAAATGGGCTTTTTTTTTCCTATGCAAAAATATAAAAATAGATCAAATATGAGCTTAGAGTGGAAATTTGGAATCAATTCCCCATTTTAATAGGGTTTAAGTACAGGAATGTATTTGAAGAATAATTTTGGAAATGTTGTCATTTTCATGAACTGCTGTTCATCAGTCTGATAATTCTGCATCTTCATATGCAGAAGCATCAGATTTTTTTTTTTTAAAGAAAGGCATTTGATGGAAGTGTAATTTGTCGTATGGTTTAACACATCCATGATTAAAGTCTATCTAATTATTAACAACCTTCACCCAAGAAACACAATATCTTTACTATTCAACTGTATTGCTAATACAGAAGAGCTGTTTCTCACAGCCTCTAGAGTTGATGCAGAGGATTTTATTGTTAATTTATGCATCTTCAGAAGTTTTAAACCTCTGCACCATTAGCTATTAGGTATTTCTAAAGAAGTTCCTGCTAGGACAGTTTCTCCTATCTCCAAGAGGAAAAGCTCCCAGGAATTGTTTCAGAATTAGCATTCAAGGACCACCCTTTTCATTCCTGCTACCACATTTATTTGTCCATGTGATTGCCCGCTGTTGAATAAGGAGAATCTCCCTGTGATTCTCTTTCATTTTGGGAAAAGCTGTGGGGGTGGTAAGGGAAAGGATTTTTTTAGACTGTGCATTCCTTCTGTTTTCCAGAAATGGAATTGCCTGACTAAGGTATTTTGATATTTTGACAAAAAATTCACAACCCAAACCAAAAAATATGATTGCACCCCTTTGCTAATTGTGTGACACTCAAGCTTTTGTCTGTCTTGCACTGCGTGATGATGTGATACAGAAGCAGACAGCCATAGATGGCCAGAAAAGGCTTCATTAAGCATTCTGCAGCTGCTATAAATTAGATCAGCATCTGCATCTGCGTAGACAATGAAATTCATGGTAATTTTGAGGGCCAAGCAAAGTAGAGGTTTGCTTTGGATGGACCCCTAGTCACAATTCAAACAAAATTCAAAATCAAACATGTTCAAAGGGGAAAAAAAAGGCTGGTCAGCTTCACCTCCTGTTGCTGAAAGCCTTTACGTTTTCCCATTCTGGCTGTAGATGCTTATTACAATGTAGCACATGAAAGGTGGCTCTTAGAGTATTCCAAATTTTTGTGTTTTTTCCCTGAAAACCAATTCTCAGGAGTTTTCCAGATTGGAGTTTGAGTTATTTTTTAGATAAGCACCCAGCTTTTTGCTCTTTCTCTGGCAATTTGCCTCTGTTTCAGATTTCATACCACTTTCTGGAACCAAGGTTGGAGTAAATGATGCACAGATTTTAGTGGTCAATGATCTGACCTGTCCTAACAGAGTATGCTGTATAACGTTTGCAGCATAAATTCAATGTAGAATACAATAGCAATAGATTAGTACATGGAATTAAAAGATGAAAGTATTCCTCACTAACTGTTTTATACATGTTTGCATGACATATAGATATGTTTGCATGCAAATATCAAGAATAATATGTTATTCTGTGAACACTTTGGGAAAATGCCCTGGTTTTAGGTGTTTTCAAACTCTTTGGTCCTAAATTCATATTTTTGTTTTGCATTTGAAAAGCTCCAAACATAAGTGTTGAGCCATAAATGTGTCTTCTAAGGGCTGCTGTAATACTGATATCTCTGTTGTAAAAACAATAATTAATATAAAAATTTTATTAGGTGATTTAGAGAGGCCTTTTGAAGGTTGACAGCTCTTCTTGATAAGTGAAGAACTTGTAACCTCTGTGGCTGTAAAATGTAATTGCATAATAGTTGGGTCAGCTTTTAGATGTGATTGTGCCACTTATGTTCATTTATTTAAAACTTCCATGAGCCTCCCGCTGTGATGTCATTGGTTATAACTCTTCCCATGGAAGCACTTTAAAAAGTTGATATTATTGAGGTTAAAAGGAAACTAAGCCTCAGGTCGTGTTTGGATATGTACTTTGGTTTGGATGTATTTCAACTGAAGTTGCTGTTACTGTCATATGATCTAGTTTGAGCATCTTTGTACAGCTCCTGGATGATGCAGACAGATTTAAGTTCCCACTTCTGGTCTGTTATGTTCTTGCAAGCCTGAACGAATCAGACCAGCAAGATCTGATTTCAGCAATGACTTTAGAGAGAGCTACCCTAACATGGCTAAAGGAGAAGAAACCTTATTATTAAGTCAAAGAAATTCCTTCAATTGGAAATTATTATTTTTGTCAGACAACTAAAAACCATGTGGAGACAACTCCAGGGTTTGGTTGGTTTTTTTTTGTTTTGGTTTTTTTGTTTTTTGTTTTTTTTAATAAAAAAATGCAATTAAACTCTATTCAAATATGTATTGAAACTCTTTAAACTGACCTAATATAGTGTTACCCTTTTTAGTTTTAAACTCTCTGTAACAAATAAATATGTCATAGTGGCACTAGTATTTCTCTTTACATTTTAAGTCTACAGCAGTTGGAGGGTCTGTGCTGTAAAGCCTCTTCATCTCTGGACATGACTGAACTGTTTTCTTTGGTGTAGCTCAGCTAGAGGAGGAAGAGGCGAGGAATAGGTACGTATTTGGAAGGGGCTTATAAAATTTTGTAGCTCCTAAGTGAGACCAAAGGGTCTTTTTGTAGTCTAGATATTCATGTAGGGGAATATGAGGCAAAAGGCGTGTGGGAGAAATAATTTAAGAGGATTGTTGCTAGTGACGATAGACAGGTTAAGAATTTTTGGATTAATGTGAGATTCAATGAGGAGATTCCACACTCTTTTCTCAGTTTAAACCTAGCAGTTTGGAAGCTATTTACAGAGTGGTTTCTCCCAGGAACAAAGGAGCCAAGTGCTTCTTTGCCTTAAGTGGGAGCCAGTTCCCTTGCATTTCTCTGGAAGAATACAAACCAAAACCTTTTTTCAGTGAGGTTGAGGTGGAGTATTAAATAGCTAATGAATTGATTTAGTGTGAGGACACATAATTAAATGGACAGATATATCTTTCCAAGTGTAGGAACAATCTCCTGATATACAAGTATATTGTTTCACAGTCTCTTCTATTTTTATCAACTTTATATAGACTCTTTTATAATTATTGCACACAGTAATAATTTGTTATTACCAAACATTCTTTCTACAATAATTTCAAATTCAGGAAATGGATTGATACTAGGAAAAGGGCTATTTGCATATAGTTATACTGGACTTCAAAAAGTAGAGTATGCTGCAGGTGTCTATAGCAAAAATAATGGGAATCATCCATTTTCTATACTTCTGTATTGTTATTGTTATAGCAATAAAAGAAAGGAGAGAGAAATGAAAATTATTGCAGGAGAGTTCTTTCATTAAAAAAAGAGCCAAAACAGAAGACAAATGCAGCGACCCATAAACAGAAAGGTTTATTTTGCACGATTAACCCTTAGCAGATGGGTATCATACTATTCAGCTTTTAATTTTTTTTACCCTGACAGATGATTGTATATTTCAGGATACAGTACATTAGCTGCATTAACTTTAGATTGAACTTCATATTCTACAAGCACAACTTTTAAGTATGTATGTGGAACTATATATATATATATTTATGAATAAAGCTGTAATTGCTGTTTCATTCATTCTGTGTATTATTTTATTATTTTATAAATTTTTATAATTATTTCCTGTGCAGTTATTTTACAGGCTTCCAGTAAACTCATGTCCCTTAGCTTAAATCTAGATGTTTTTTCTTTGTAAGCTGTATTTATTGAACCTGATTTAGAATCCAGTGCCTTTAGAGTTATGCATAGAAAGCACTGTTGCTTTTGTCTTTATTGAAGATTTCTTAAGTGGTGCTTTCAGAGCTTGCCTCATAATGCCTAGTTGCTTTCAAAGGAACAAACCCCATATCCGACTATGCAATAAATTGTCAGTACTTTAATAGGAGAAGACAACTCCATTAAGAGTTTGTGTACCTGTACGCTGTGACAAGGGGCTTTTTTTGAGACCTGTCCTCGTTGCCTTGTTTACGGTGAATGTACAGTGCAAGAGCATTTTTGAAATGGGATAGGAAGGCAGAGCTGCAAGCAGTCATGGAGAGTGGTGTGTGAATGCTTGGGGTGTCTCCACTTGGGAATGAGCCGCGGTGGGGTTCGGGGGTGGGGAGCAGCTGCAGAGGCACCCATTCACAGCCACCACCAGAGCTCGGGGACGCTGAAAGCCCCGGGCCAGGCAGTGGCCCCCTGCTTTGCCAGCAGACTGGCAAAGAGGAGAGTTCTCCACTGCTCCTAATGGTGGTCTGAGCCTTTGATTTCCAGGGTGACCAATAACCAATGAATTTCTGAACAAAAACATTAATTAATGAAACTCCATGAAGAAAGTTATATACACTTAGCAGAATTTTTGCTTGCTGTACCAAGGGGAAAATAATTATAAATTTAAAGTGTATATATACATTCTTTTATATATATATATATGTGTGTACGTAAACACACTTTATATCCACAGATATATATATATATATATATGCACATGCACTTATAATAGAAACATAAAATGGAAAGTTTTCATGTTTAAAATACAATTGTATGAAGCAGTAATTAAGGCAATTCATCCTAGTTCCCCTCCTGAATTTTTGTCATGCATCTCATTTTCTTATCTAACTTTTATATGCAAATTCATTGCTTTTGGTGGAAAGTGTACAGTTTTCACCAGTGTAATTGAAAGGAGGAAGGCATGAGATACTTTGAAAACACAAGTAACAGTATATGCAAAGCTTTGAATTAACTTTTGAAAAACACAATCCAGAACCACTACATTGAGATTTTTGCCAAAGCTCTGTGGTTAAATCCCATTTTTTATTTACATGCACCATGGAAAAACTAATATAGATGTCTTCCTGTCACTAAAGCTTGGATTTATTGGAAAAGACAAACATGTGGTTGAAAGCTGAGCTACAATGTAGCCTTTCAAAATAAAAAAGATAAAAAGATAGTTTTAGAATAAATTGCCATAGTTTACAAAACAGACAACAGAGCTCTTGGTTAATGGGGAATTGTTGGTACAAAAATAAAGGAATGTACCAGGCATTTTAAAGGCTAATTCTGTTTCCAACTGAAATAGTTACAAAATTTCAGTGAATTAAATAAGGTTTTCCTATTTCTTCATCTGTCAGTATTTCATTAAAAACAGAAATATTTCAGAATTTCACTTAATGTGCTGAAATCTGTTGACAACAAAAATAAAAACCAGAAAGACCAATAAAAGGCACTCATTTAAATTTAATGCATAAATTATCTAGTGAGTAATCTCAACCTTTTGAAATATTAAACAATCTTTTTCTAGAAAAGTAAAACAGCTTATACTGAACTTTCATGTCATAAAATACTCTTTTCCCTAGGTGTGGTGAAATGCAGGTTAACTTAACTGGAATTTCATGAAATTATCCCAGAGTTTGTCACATTAATTGCTATTTCTGAACCTTTAAAATCAATACAGTAAAATGCTGATGAGCTTATAGTGTGCAGAGCTAAAGGCTCTAAACCAAAGGATATATGTTTTTCTTGGTTAGTGTGGCATGTACAATGCCTGGTTAGCTCCAGGAACTGCCATTACAATTTACTGGCTTTGGATTTAACAGTGCTTGGTTTTAATGACTGTTTAGGGGATTTGGTTGCCATACATTACAAACGTTATGTGTGAAACAGCAAAGCTTCACGGGCATTGCTCAGTTTAAAGGCAGGTCTAGTTCTGGGGGTTTTGTTTTGTTCTACATTTCGTACTTGATCTGAAGAAGTACCTTTCATATTTAGAAGTTTACTTTAAGCTGTGATTACTTATGTTTTGTTCTATTGGCCTTTTCTTCTTACACACAGTAGAATATCTTTGCAGCAAACAAAACTGTGATTATTTTCATATAGCACATTCCAGAAATAAAAATAATCTTTTCTCCACTTTTCCTATTTCCCAAAATGAAGTAAATGGATGAGGATTATGCCTGATCTACCTCTTCTGAGATAGGAGTTCCCTGTCAACTGAACGGATCCCACACCAAGTAGCCTAGCAGAAACAAAATCAAAGATCAAGGATATTTAAAAAGGCATTATTTTTCAGATGTTATTATTCAGCCCAATCTTAGACTATCCGCTGCCGATATATCATTTATTTTGACATATGAGGGATATCTACTACGAAAATAGTCTAACAGTATATTGACGTATGATTCCTTTTTCTCCCCCATTAGTGTCTTCTGTGGTGTGCAGTGACATGTGAATATGGAATCTGTTTGCTGAAAAAGATTCATATGGTTAAGTTTTTTGTCTGTTTACTCAAATAAATGTTTTCAATTTAACACAACAATTTGTAATGAATACTGTGAAGCAAAGTTAAAAGAATGAGTTCTTGAAATAGAAATAATAATAAAAATACTTTTCTCCCCTCCAAAATATTTGTTTTAGCATGTAGTCACATTTTCCTGCATTTTCACATTAATTGAAATCTTATTGTTCTAGAAAAAAAAATAAATCTTTTTTTCCCCATCATCTAGTACTCCAGTTCTTATGCAAATTAAGAATACACACACAGGCATAATTTTTGGTTTTAAAATAAGGGAATGTGTAAATTTAAAAAGCATATCTTTAAAAAGTGTCATGTCGAGCAGTGGTCTCATGTAGCCTCTAGTTTATAATTTACATTTTCCCTTTAGTGTAAAGCAGCACTTCAGTGTGATAATCCTTTGATTATCGAGTCTTGTAAAATGCTCTAAACAGTGTTAATTTCACTCCCTTATTTATTACAAAGTAAACTTAGCTGATGTTCAGAAGGAGTTTCTAAGGCTCAGCCAGTCTGCTGAAACTCCAAATACTGCAAGCAGTCTACAGACAACACATCCTTTTGATTTATTTGGAAATTACCAGGATAACTCTTTTGTTTTAAAGAAGGCGGATCAAGGGCACAGAGTATACCCCCAGTCAGCACTGTCTGGCTTCTGCTGTTCCTGCATGTAATTCTCTACGTCCTTTCCATTCAAAATCATAGAAACAGTTTGAAAGAAACTGACTATAAATGTCCAGTCAGTTTCAAGAGACTTTTCTTGGCAACAGAAGCTAAAATCAAGCACTGTATCAAGTAAAATGCTAAGCATGCTACAAAGCTTATCTGCTTTCTCTTGAAGAAAGCTTTGTGTGTGTAACCATGAGCCCGGAGCTGAATCACCCAGTGCTGTGGCAAGCAGAACACTCCAAAGACATAAGAATAATTTTTTAATAATTTCCTCCATTAAAACTCACCAGCGCCCTTCTTCTGCTTCTCCAGGAAGTTGTACCCGTCAGCACCTGCTGAGGGCTTCGTTGATCAAACTGGCAGGTAAAAAAATTCCTGTAGAATAAAGCCAGACCAGCTGGCTTTGAAGAGAAGCCCCCCAGTTTGGGTTGTGTTTGCCTCACTCACCCTCTGCTCTGCAGACCCGGGCTTTTTCTCCTTTGGATGCTGACCTGTAGGCTGCGTGATGTGGGCGCACAAGTGTCTGGCAGGCCAAGGTGCACCTGCTTCTGTCACTCCCAAGTAAATTTAGCTGTAAAAGGTATCACTGACAAGCAGACCTTTGTCAGCGCTGGCAAACGAACAGAGCACTGCCATCTCCCTTCAAAAGCATGCTGCGGGTTCAAATGGAAAATATCAACTCGGTCGTCTCACCCGGTATCCAGGAACCGCTTCTTCAAGAAGAAGGAAGGCCAGAAGGCTCATACATGGCAAAAAACTTTCCTCCTTTAAATAGATGTTAAAATTACAGTATTCCAAGAATAATCTCTGCACAAGATGAGGTTTTGTTCTGTTAATTGTGGCTGGAAGAAAACTTTTTAAAAATGGGAACACAGCACACACAAATTTCAATTCAGATTATTAAATTGTGTTAAAATTGATTGCCTTTCTTTTCTGTAACTCATTGTGCTTTTTTATCCAAAGAAGTTTTAGAAGACTAAAATGTCTCAAATAAAAGGTATTAATCTCATTTCCAAAATTAGAAGGCATGCAGAATTGAGAGTCTGAATGTCAAAATTGCATGTTTATAACACTTACATAGTGGTAATCTAGGAACCACCCACTTGTAAAATGGAAGCTAAAGTAAATGGAGACTCTTCCGAGAGAAGTGATCAAAACTTGGTGTTCTTGTCCTCATTAGGTTAAGGTAAGAGTATTTATAATTAATATATGCCCCTTGCTTTTTTCTTTTTTCTTTCTTTTTCTGCCTTGAAGGTACTTCTGGTAATTGAAAGAGAAATGTGGAATTTTCATCAGTGTGTCTTCTCACAGAGTTGAAAGAGTCACCAACATAGGTTTGCCAGGATTGGTAGCACCGTACCTAGATACTCCATTTTCTAATTGAAAACTATGCCATAAACTCAAATGACTGTAAAGAAAAAAATTCAATAGTGCGTACTTTGCTACAATATACTCTTTAAAAGGAGCAAAATGTTCCTTCTAAACAAATGATGAGAAAAATTGTGGGTCAGGAGCTCTTTGTAAGATAAACAAGGTTCCTATTTATTTACTTGCATAAACAACCACTCACTAAGCTGTATGGCTCTGCAGGGGCACCCTTTCAAATAGAAACATGGACCTTATTGGCATCATCCTGTATCCATGGAAACGTTTTAAGTACCTCTCTCTCAATATGTACTTCTCTTATTCAGGGTTTAAGAGCTGAGTACCAAATAAGTAAGTGTTTTTATTATTTCCTTTGTAGAAACTTGGTTCTTGGGGTTCATAGCTGTCATAATAAAGATCTTGTACTTTCATCATATTTGATAAAATCAAGTGCTTCATTTCAAGCCTCCTATCAGCTCTTATTCTTAGATTAAAATTAATGTTCTAAAAGTCCTAATGAATGAAAATTCTGAAACTTTTCATTATCCCTTATCCATTGAAAAACAATGATCATAGTTCACATTACCATCAGACTTAGTCACTGTTCTCACTACATTAAACCACTCTACTTTACTGCATTTCTGAAAAAGAAATAGGAAAAATTATTAAGAAATCAGACTGTTTTCTCTTGGCATCGGCCACACCAACCTGTGTCACTGTTTAGTAGGTCACAGAAGTTAAGAACTTGACAATTGTCTTGAAAGTAAACTAAAAGACTGAAAATAAAGGAGGTGCTTTTATGCAGAAATAAGTGGAAAGCAAAATAATAATTTTCCTTTTAGTAGCCCTGCTACTTAGTTAGTATATCAAAGCGTAGAACTAAGAGAAATAAGGGATTTTATGTCTCCATATTTCCATGCAGAGAAAGAAACTCTGGCATGAACTACATTTATTTTCAAAACTATAATTCTGAAGAAGATCCTTTGCAGATCAAATGTAGTTATTTCAAGGTTGCGTTGGCTCAAATTCAAAACTCTCTTGTAATTCCACCTATTAATTGGTATAAGTGATGCACACTTTTAATGTACTTTGATTTAAAAAAATGAAAATGAGTTATTGCTATCCATTAGTTAATATCCTGTATGGTTTTTTTTTTTAATCCTGTCTTAATTTTGTTTATAGAAAACATTTTCTTCACCTTAGCCAGGCTGTAACAATAAAATACCTTGCTAATTACATCTGCTGTCAGAAAAACACATTTCTGTCTGGAAAGATCCAGTAGTTCTCACAGAAATCCTACTGGTTTAGAGTCTTGGTTTGCTAAGTTTGTAACCCTGCATATAATTTTCATTTACCGCTGTTACTGTTTTTATTTGCCACGTTGTCTCCACAGCGCAGTCCCTGCTGAGTGCAGATGGCACAAATGATCTCTCCACTGATTAGGCTGGAACAGTCTTTGTATGGAAACTCTGTAAAACTTTGCTATACGATAAAAGTTTTCACGTGCCAGATTCTCCACATCAGGTTTTTACTTTTATTTATGTCTATGTGGTTACAAACGTGTAATGGTTTTATTTAAGAAGTATGATCATGGTGCAGGCAAGTTGAAGCTGCCTGACCCCCTGTGAAAGCCTCAGTGAGTAATCTGCCTGTGGGCTGGCCTGTTTGCTCTGCAGATTGCCACATGAGACCTAGGATTGTGATTGCTCTCAAGAACTTTTACTCTGAGCCAACTAAGCATATCAGAGAGGTGAAACTTTCAGCCTCCAGAGAAGGATGCAGCACACATGGCAATTTTTTCATTTCCCTTTCATCATGTGCCTGACCTTGCTACAAGGTCAAGGTTGCTGGGGTACTAGCAGGGGAAGTAGAAAGAGAGCCTACTCTCATTTCAGCCCTCAGTGTGTTCAGCCTGATGTGGACAAGGAAGCTCTGACCTTGCTCATCGTCCTGAACAAATAAAATTTCAGTTATGTACTTGAATGGCAGGATTGCTCAGGTGCACTGCAAAATACAGTGAAGGCTGGGCTTGACCCTGCTCTATTGAAATGATGGAGCAAGATTTGCCCTGTTGCCTCTGTGTAACTGGCAAAATTCCAATTCTTCCTAGCCACAGACCTCAGGGAGAGAAAGGGGTGAGGAAAATTGGTAGTGATATCACTTGGGCACATAAATCTTCATCTAAGTAATATGTTCTCAGCTTTATGATTTTTAGCTTTTTAATCCAAGATGTCTTTTTTTTTTTTCCTAGCATTTGTTAAAGAATCACTTCCAAAATGCTAGAAAGTCAGCCTGAGCATATTGCAGATAAAATCTGTCTCCCTTCTCCATCCGCAAAATAGAGATTCAACATTTGGCCTATATTCAGTTTTTCAGGTGCTAAAAAGCTATGACAAAACTGCACAGATCGTATGATAATGGGCATATTATACAACTCTAGAGCATCATATGCCTAACTTATTATTACTATTTTAGTTTTCCACAGATCACTTTTCTAGCACCATCAACTTAGATGTACTTCAGAAAAATAAAGGCTTATTGAATGCTTTTTTGAATTTATAGATCAAATACAAATAAGTGGGGAAAAAAAACAGGAAAAAATTTAAGAGTATGGCAAAGGAGTAGGTAGTATTGCTGTGAAAAAAAGAGTGAGCTGAGTTGTGTGAAGGGTTTTATGTATCATCAGCAGAATAAAATGCATACAAGTAATTCTCCAAGGAATAAAATAACCTCCTATTTTTGAGTCACCAGAGTGAAAACAGGCCTTAAATTCTGACCCTGCCATGTTTGAAGCATACCCAGTTGATAAGGACTGAGAGAGAAACCTGACTGACTAAAAAAGCAGCTACGTTTGAGGAACTTGTGCACAACAAAATTGGTTCACATTTGAGCTAGCAAATGGGTGGGAGTCTGCTTCCACTGGTAGGAGCAGAGATTTTCCAGGAGGGAAGTACAAAGTTACAGGAGCAAGGTGATGGAGTGTGAAACTCCTCGTTCATAAATTTACTCAAATAGGTGCAATACGGCATGCAATATACATGGACAAATTTGCATGTGGCCTCCCCTGTATCAGTGCGCAAAGCCTGAAAGAAGGATGTAAGTATACATTTGGCAAGTGAGGGGGAGAGCAATGTTATGTAGGTTTTCCTAATATAGACAAGGAGCTGATTTTTTATTCCTAAAGAAAAAGTAAATAGACAGTAGAGGTGTGGTAGGAAAAGGTTGAGTTTAATTGCAGCATCATGTATAATTTTGAGAAAAGGGTGTAGGGCAGAGTTAAGGTAGATAAGGTGAGCTGTCTGTCCATTTAAGTGGCTGTTAGCAGTGGTGGTGAGCCACATTTCAAAGAAATGAACTTTAGGAAAAAGGTTGCATAGTAAAATTTTGGGAATAGATAGGTCCATAAGTTAAGAAAGAGACTGGAGTAACTACAGAGTGAGACAGAACATAGAGAGGGAGAGAGAGGGAAGCGACAGTGTTTAAGTGGGAATAATTCTGTTCATGGCTGTGGCTGTTTTAGGCAGAGGCAGATGCATGCTGTGCAGCAGAAAAGTCAGGTTTGGCCTAAATGCAGCTGAAGGCAGGGAAAAAGATAATAACAGAATCATGGAATATGAAGTTGGAAGAGACCTCAAGGATCAGTTGGCCCAATCTTCCTTGGAAAAAGCATGTCTATGAGGGTGAGGGAAAAAGGAAACTTCGGAACGTGCTCTTCTACTTTTCTGGTTTTTTTTCCCTAAAATGAAAACTATTTTTCCTAATAAAGAAAATTAGAAGTACTGAGGGGGAAGGGTAGACAGGTGAATGTGGGAGAAGAATCTGACCTTGCAGTGAGTTACTGGTTCTGCTGAAATGCTGTACCTGAGACAACTGCACACACGCCTGTCCAAGTGCCTGGAATGTGCCTGCTTGTAGAATTAGTTTAAAAGATTTAAAAGAAGCTATGGGGAGAAGTTAGGTATGTAGGCAGAAGAAGTGCCTCCTGACACATGCAGGAATACTGGGTAGGCAGAGTGCTTGTGTAATTCAACAGGCAAAGCAGAGGGGCAGTAAGGGCTGAGGTGACCCTGCAGGGCCCAAGCTTGGCGTCTCATGTGAAGCAGCCCCTGTGGAGCTCTGTGAGGGCTGTAGCATTGCCTCAGCCACACCAGGCTCACACAGAAGGCTCACAATAGGTGCACGCCTGCTAGGTGACAGGCTGATACCAGTAGAAGGCTTGTTCCAGGAACTGCAAATATCTAACTCACAACAAACCTGTCTTCTTAGATGCTCTCACAGTTTAAATAATAAAATTGAAAAGCAAATCTGAGATAGATGTGAATGCATCTATACCACTGGAGTGAAAGCAGTGTGAGCAGCTGCAGTCTGGAGGAACTCAGGTACGTGTATGCCATTAATTTAAATGTGCTCCAGGATTCTGTCAACAGAGAAGAGATGAGAGTTTCCCCAGGAATGTTTACTGCAGAACAGTACTCTGATTATAAGTTACTTTAAAGTAATAAATTAATAGTGACCTTTCCTGCCAAAGTATGGTTTGTTGTAGACTGATCTACTGTTTTGTATAACTTTCACATAGTAACCGCCAGTATAACTGCCCAAGAATTGAAATGTAAATATGATATGGAGTGATTCATAGACAGTATCTAAAAGCAAACCAAAACCCTCAAAATGTTACAAGCTTTTAGAACTAAAACATTTTAGTGCAAATCAACAAAATGGTAGATTGTCAGATTAATTATTTGAAAAGGAATATTTATAATAAACATTGGAAAGGATCAGTGAAATAAAGGGTTTCACTAAACATTCCCAGTTTCATGTAAAAATTCTTCAACTCCTTGCAAGTCATTTTTCATATTTTGCTGTTGTCTTCCAAAATCATGGAAGCTCTGGTTTTATAAATAAGTTCTGTTTGATAGAGATTTACTTTTCTTTTGTCCTGGTGACTACAAAATATACTTACTAATAAATGAGTAAATGGGCCTCCTTCTTGTTTAGGACTTTCATTCTATATGAACAGTTGATTTGAAAGCTGCTATTTTATGTTGTTCTAGTACCACACACACACACATAATTGCCTAGCCTTTCTGATTGAGATTTTTTTATTGTTTGTGAATTGTCAAATTTCAACTATTCAAATTTAAATCTACCATTTTGGGGTATGTGCCTTATGCTGGATTTTCTATAGTGATTCAGCAGTAATTTGGAAGGAACAGGAGGAGTGGTATTCTAGACTATATCAGTTAAGAATACAGGTAAAATTGTTTCACTGGAAATTGTTAACACCTACAGATTTTGGAATAATGGAAGAAAGTCAGGGATAGTCTTGGGAATGTACCTGCTGTGTGCTCAAGTAGCATGTCTGCCAAGAAGACGTTTGCCAGGAGAATACCAGGTTGTGTAAGCTTGTCTGAGACTTCAGTCGGAAATCTGGCACCAAAGAGGGGAAGTGATTAAAAGCTGTTGTCATGCCTATATGCATAGAGCCAAATTACTTAGAGCTACATGGCAACTAATTCTGATATTTGTGGTATTTTAAGAATTGGACTTAATATTTTATCACAGAATCTGAGGGTTGCTTCTCTGAGTGTATGCTTTACATTGTGTTTGGAGAGGAACCCTGGCTGCAATCTGCTCCCTACCTGCTTGGTCACAGTTTCTAGTACAAAAGAATAAATATAGACATTGTTCTTTCTCTCTTTACACCTTTTTCCTGCTCCTTGTAATGATACAGAGCACTAACCTCATCTTGACTTCCTCTCTTTGTCCCGTGCTCCCAGCTCTTAGTGTGGCAGCGAGCATTGTCCACTGTTCCATAGTAGTAGGCAGAAGAACTTCCAGTAGAATTCAAGCATTCTGAAGAATTGAGTTTTGCAGTAGGCACTTGTATGTACAAAAATATAATTCTAATCCTCTGTTGTTTCTTGGCATTGATGTACCATATTCATTGAGACTGAAACAAAACTGCTGCCTCTAAGAGCTACTGATTTGAACAATTATCCAAAATCAGATTATAATAAATTGCAGTCTTAGGAATTTTGATTAACCTCTAAATAAGTGTTAAATAAGTGTTACTTTGGAAAAACCCTGTCAAATGCATTAATGATAAGTTGTGAAGTAGTAGTAATTGCAGATATGGCATTATAGATAACATAGTTAATTGATAGCACTCTCTCAAACATGTATAGCACATCAGCTGCCATGAAGCTGGAGTGATTATGGTAGTGTTTACAACAGTTGAAATGCATCAAATAAGATACATAAAATGGAAAGTTAGAGTGCTTGCTGTGATCATTTTACTTGGTCATTCAGTGACTTTTCTTTGGGTGAATATTGCTTGGCTATTAATGCTTCCAGCTTTCTGATGAGCTGCTCTCACTAGATTTTAAGAGAATATTATATGGTTCAGATGAAGACTGTAAGTAGTCCAGACAGTCTGCACAGGGTGAAGAAATCAGTCAGGTCCAGAGATCACCATGAGAACACAATCAGGACCAGAAGGAGGTAGACCAGTGACAGGGCTGAGATGAGGCTGCAGCATGACTTGTTAGCCCATCCAGGGGACAGGGCAAAGATGGGATAGGAAACAATGCAGGGGTCTGTTTATCCAGGAAACAGCTACCCACAGCAAAGTCTCGCGTCTGTCCGGAGACTACTACACTTAAAATATAGCTCTGATTAATTAAGACCCTGAACCGAACTTAAAGGGAAGTCCTGGGTCTGGGAGCATGAGTGAAGGGGAGGTTTATCAGAGTAATACAGCCTGTCAGGACAATCAGAGCCTTCTTCCTTTCTCTTTCCTATATAATGCATGCAGACTAAATGCATCTGCTTAACTCACCTTCCTCATGGTTGTTCTAAGGAATGATGTGTTTTGGAAGAGTTCAGGTTGAGATTATGAACGGAAGTGGAAAGCACATCCTCATCTTCCAGGTGTATTCACAGAAGTGCAGTATAGATCATATGTGCAGACTCCAGGAAGTTTGGCTTAGTTTTCTTGGGGGAGAAAGAACACACATTTGATGAAGAGTCCTCTATTCGTCTTATTTCAAGCATAGATGCAACCCTCACCAATAAATTAGGAGAAAATACAATATGTGTTGATGACACAGCTGCACAGCTCCATTGGGCTACAGGGAGTTTTCTTCAAGAAAATGAAGGTGTCAGCAGAATGAAGAACTGGGACACATAAAGACCCTGCACCAGTCACTTCATCATCTCCCAGCACATGAGTCCAAGTGAAAGTATTAATTTCAGGGGAAATTTTTTTGGTTCTATCTTAAGTAAAACAGTTGAATGGCAAAAAGGAAGAAGAAAAACTAGGGGTGTGTGTTTCTGATGTCATCAATGGTGGAAAGAGGGTGCCACCTCCAAGGACAGAGCATCAAAAAAGTGAGTCTTTACATGGGAAACTTCTATACGTGCAGCTGATCTTCCCATATATGGAGTACAGAGTAATTCCATTGTCACGGAAATCCGAGGTTTTCATGACCTGGGTAAAATGCTGCTTAGCTTCTTACCTACAGAGACATGAGTAAATGGTAAACATGCCTCAAGTGGACCTTCTGCTCCTGGTCAACTTATCCCTCAACACAACAGTCACAATTTCTGTATTTCAGCCAGGCCAATCACTTGATACGACTCCTAGTATAGAGTAATTATGGGCAGTGAGGGCAGAGGAAAACTCTCAAGTAAAAATTAGGTCTGCTGGAATATGGCTTGGGCACACTCTTGTCACAATTGAATTAGGGAGGATAGAGTGCCAGATTTGACACACTTGGTTCTGCAAATGCAAACCTAGAGACGTGTAAGCATAGTTATGAGAAGAGCTTCAGGGCTCAGGTTGTGAAAAATAATAGGACATCCTTTTCAGAAAAGAAATAACTTCAGCTTAGTTTCCTCCTGTAATCGTTCTGGGCAATGGCAATGGGTGTAGCTGCCTGAGAAAGGGTGTTGGAATGCTGCTGGGAAAATAAAGATGAGACAAAACCTTGGACAACAGAATACACTTTGTAAATACTGTTTTCTGAGGAAGAATTTTCAGGTTAAGGCAGTTATTTTGCAGGATTATTCTGTTAACATAAGACAGCTTGCTTACAGTATAAATCCATGAGATCAATTTATGACCCTCTAGTTAGCTATATCTCTTTCCCATTTTTAAAAGAAAATTAATAGTCTTGAAAATGCCACTGGTAAGGGCAATATACCACTATTTAGTCCATAAGTATAGTCAAAATAGTGAGAAATAAGCTCGAATCCTATATTTTATCTCTGTTACCTTGAGTGAGTTTTTTTTAACTATGTATAAAAGCAATTCATAATTGCAAACATTTTTTTGGTTTGGTTTGGTTTTAGTTGTATTGTCTTGTTTGTGTGGGTTTTTTTGATTTATTTTTTTTAATACCATGATGGATTTATTTAGGTAAAAATTATCTTGTTTCTGACCCCGCCCCCCCCGAATAATAGCAAAGCCAAAACCGGAGCTGTTTTATGATCACTGATATTCTTACCATTCTTGTCAATTATATGAATTTGTTTTTCTGGTATTGAAACCAGCATGAAGGGCTACTCTACAGCAAATAAAGTATCCAGCCTTAAATGCTAAGAACAATTTTAAGCTGAAGTTTTCCTTGTGACTGTTGTCCAAGGTTTCATTCCAGAAAGCACACCTTCAGGCCAGAAACACACCTTTTTACACAGCTATGGCTGGGGAACGGGGCAGAAACTTCACCTTGCCAAGGGAAGGATTCTACCCAGGCAAGAGTCAATTTCCTCTCTCATTCCTAACTTCTTTCTCAAGTTGATGAGTAATAATTTGTGTCCTAAAAACAGAAAATGGGGAAATATGCCTGATTGATTAACTGTGATTTTTGTAGCTTACTGAGAAGTACACTCAAGAAAACAATCAGTCACAGAACCATAAAATGGTTTGGTTTTGGATGAGACCTAAAAGATCATGTAATTCCACCCACCTGCCATGGGCTGGGACATCTTCCACTTCACCAGGTTGCTCAAAGCCCTGCCCAGCCTGGCCTTGAGCACTTCCAGGGATGGGGCATCCTCAAAGGAAAAGTGTTTGGTTTTATTTATTTATTTATTGTGAGGACAAAGATAAGGCCTCTTATCTCTTTGGGAATGCTTGAACTAATAGGAAGCAATTAACACAATTCTGTATGTATTTTCCCAGTCATTTTCTATGCACCAATTTTCAGCCAATGCAATGGGCTTCACTCCTGCTGAATAGATACTCATTTACACCAGCTGAGGTCCTGGATCATATGTTGCTTTTATATTCATATAGCCTGCGAAATATCAACAAAGCACACAGGCTTTGAAATGGATGACATGTATCTGAGTGTAACGTAACCATTTTACATAACGACTTGGATCAGAACTGCTACTTATGACTGGCATTCAAAGATATTCCTTCTTTACGACCCTGTTTTATGCTGCAACTCACTTGACCTAAATTCTGCTGCAGTCTTCTGTTGCAAAAGATTGAGATTTCAGGCACTGCTGCAAGTAAGTTAAAAAAAAAATTGAAGTCTTTACTAAAAATGGTGCAATGAATTCAGCATTGTATGGCATTTAATCTTATATTGCATCCTATTGATTTTATGCCAGACTTAATTTTTAATTTTTAAGCAAGCTACAGACTTCAATATTGTTACCAAAAGTTGTCAACACAATAAACAGAAGGTTTGAGGAGTAGATATGGCGAAATTTATAAAATTTGGCGATAGTATGAAGATGGTCTGGGAAGTACAGATTAGGATAAGAAACAGCTATGATATACTTAGCATCACTCACCATTTAAATAATGGCTGTAAAGTTTTCTGTTTTAATTAACAATTAAAATCAAAGGGCAGTTCATGCCTGTTAGAGCCATTGTGTTACACTGCTGAATACTTGAGCATGTATCTCTGCATGACTATTTTTTCAGTTAACATCTGGAAGATTTTCTTTGCTACCAAGCCCTATTTTAGTTTTAAAAATGACAGTCTGCATCCTGCAGTGTACGTCTGCAGCAGTGGGTGGATGCTCTGACAAATTTAATTGCCACAGAATCACATAAGACCATGATTATTACCAAATGATATGTGATAAACAAACACTGAAACTTATTTTACTGAAGTATTCTCTTAACTTAGTACTTAAATGCACAGCGAAGTAGCCTTTTGAATAGCGTAGGTTTTGGAACAACAGTTGTTTTTGGAGTCTCTGGATTGCTTCATTGCTTATTTAACTTGACAGCAGACTACCTGCAGTTTCACAACTTAGATTATTTTTATGGTCAAAACACTTTTACGGTAGCAATATGTTTTATCACATGTCTGCAATGGGATAGTGCCTTATTCTGCATTTGCTCTGGCTCTGTGTAGTTGAGGCTTCCTGCGAGTGGGTGCTTCGGGAAGCTGGGAAGCTGCTAACTCAGGAAGGTTTTCCCTGTTATGCTGGTATGCTGTACCCGCAATGAGGCGACCTTGTGAAGCTCATTTCAGGATGATTTTCTGGTGTTTCAGATAGGCCTGACGGGAGAAAGAGATGTACTCTGTGATTTGTCCTGAGTAGACATGCAGTTATGAAGCTGAATTCTAAAGTCTCCTAAGAGAAAACAAAGCTATCAGCGTGCTGGTGGTATTCTTTCTGAAATACAGAAGTGCATCAGTGAATGTAAGAAATTGGCTAGTAATACAAACATTTCACATTCATGGAGAAATAGGGCAGTCAGTAACAGATGTCATCTCAGTCTTTGGTAGCCTAATGGTTCTGAGGGGTTCAGATTGCAACACCTTTCTGAGATGAGTAAGTAATATGTATTAAATCAAAAGGAAAAGCAAGGTCTCCTTCTACTTCCCCTAGAGTACTTTCACTGACATGCTGGGAGGGTATGGGAGAAAAAAGAGAAAAAAGGATGAAAGGAAGGTCATTTGTAGATACCTCATGGGAGGGCATTTCATTTTATCTCTATAGCACAAGATTCCAAGCTCTAGGGAGGGACTCAAACACATCTTAATGGGGCAGGCACAACATCACAGCCAGTCAAAGGAGGGGTTTGTCCTGTTTTGTTTGCACTGGTGCAGGCTCACCTTGAGTCCTGTGTGCAGTTTTGGGCACCACAATGTAAAAACGGTATGAAGCCATTAGAGACCGTACAAAGAAGGGCACGAGGATGAGGAAGGGACTGGAGGGGAAGCCGTATGAGGAGCAGCTGAGGTCACTTGGTCTGTTCAGTCTGGAGGAGAGGAGACTGAGGGGAGACCTCATTGCAGTCTGCAACTTCCTCATGAGGGGAAAAGGAGAGGTGGGTCCAGATATCGTCACTCTCATGTTCGTGACAGGACTCGAGGGAATGGCATGAAGCTGTGTTGGGGGAGGCTTAGGTTGGATATCAGGGAAAAGTTTTTACCCAGAGCTGAACAGACTCCCCCAGGGATGTGCTCACAGCACCAAGCCTGACAGAGTTCAAGAAACACTTGGACAACACTCTCAGGCCCAGGGTGTGATTCTTGGGGTGTCCAGTGCAGGCCCAGGAGCTGGACTCCATGATCCTGGTGGGTTCTTTCTCTGATTCTCTGATTCTCAACAGCTTTTGCTAAAGAACCAAGAGTTTGAGCAACAGTGGGCATGTTGAGCAAAGGACACATTTCTTGTGACCCTTGCCTCTGCTGGCTTCTCTTTAGTGAGCATTGGTATCTCTGGGTATAATTTCTATCTTCAGAGTCGAGCGGACAAATCATTTGAAGTAGCAGCAAATACTCACTTAGGTCACTAGGACTGTCTACAGACACAAATCTGGTGGTGGAGAATGAATCGTTGTGTGTTTCATGAGAAGACGGGGAGGTCTTCGTCCCATGTGTCTGGATGACAGCTGCCAGCTTGACCATATGTAAAGTTTTCCTTGTTGTAGTTTCACTATTTGTTCAGGCTGTGCACATAAGTGTAAAACAAGGATCTGATTTATTTAATCTAACAATGTTTTTTCTTTTTTAATCTTACAAGAACTCCATAAGATTGACATTATCCTGTAGTAGTGTCACAGCCTGCAGTCGTTTAATGTCTCTTCTTGTGAGGCCAGGATTCCACGCCCAACTGCATTTAGTAGGTCAGTACAGTAATTTTAAATGTCTTTCTTTCAGATTTTTTCCATCTTCAATTATACCTTTCCACCCTACTATTTGTGTAATTTTCTTCTGTCTGAAGTCTCTTTACTGTTGTTCTCTATTGCACAGCATGACAAATTACCCATCAAGCCATATCTTTTCAGCCCAGAAATGCACAGTAACACAGAGTCATGGCATTATCACATGTTGTGCATTTTATTTCCTCACAGTTCGTTCAAGTGTGTCACTTTATTTTCCTGCTTCCTTTTGTCATCACAAAGATTAACTATTTTAGTTTTCCTAAATTTTATGAACATTTAGAAACACATCCTAAGCTCAGAGCAATACATACACAATTCTGTATCACTTAACACTTCTCCTGCAAGGTAAAGTCATGTCCATGATTTTGAGTCTTTGCAGAAGCCACAATAAAACTTTCATCCTTATTATACAGCTGAATAACTGGGCTGTGGGCAAGAGTTTTATTTGTAGCCTCTGGCCAACAACCAATGTAACTGTGAGTCACCATTCACTTTGACAGTGTGCACTAGTTTCTCTTGGGAGTTATGAAACTCTCTCGGTCTAATGCGCACTGTGCCTACAATCCCACCTCTTCTCCCCCATTCTCTTTAATTCAAGATAAATACCAGTAATTGTAAAGTTTGTGCTGAGATATCTCCCAGGCAGTGCATCTATTAGAATAATGAATTGGAACAGCTAAGAGCATTGGCAGGTAATACATATATAAAAGACATGTTCCAAAATTTTGATTATGACAGAGAGAAAGCTTGTTGTGGACAGCATCATTGAGAGTCCTCATCAGCATTCGCCGGAGACAGTTTGGTAATTCATGGGCTGGGATCTTCCCCAGCATCAGTGCTCAGTCTGAAGAGAGCTTCAGGAGCAAATGCACAGCTGTCCTCAAAACCTGTCTGAGAAGGAGACAGGATCTTGGGCAAAGATACACTGTTTTTCTTTACATGCCATTTTATGGGTCACTAGGAAGAATGATTGATTGAAAGGGAGGAAAACCCACTTCTGTAAGACAAGCTAGAGGATTTAGGACTTTAAGTGATCAGAAAGACCACTGTGGGATGACATTTGGTTGGAGATAACTTCATATACTTTCATGTAAGTATTTTTGCAATTGACAAAACACTGTTTAATATCGTTAATTTTATGATTTATTTAAATATTCACTCCTAGAAGAATATGAAAGCAGAAAACAATAATCTGGAAGCATTGTAGTGCCAGGAATACCAAGAGCCATTTGCACACTTGTGTTGATGGTCCAGTAACTTAAAGAGTGGCAGATACTGAGAGACTGGTCTTGAGAGGTGCTGGAAGAGACAGAACTGCCAGTGGCAGGTACAGGCACAGGTTAGGTATCAGTCCCGAGCCTAAATTAATCTAACACTGAATAACATTTCTCTCCCACCCTCTGCATCATTTTACCATGCACTTTGTCGTATTTATCTATTCTGTGCCTGTTCTGAGTCTTAAATGTTGGGATTTTTAAAATCCCAGGTATCAGCACCAAAAATAATTTCTTTTTTCAAGTATACCTTTACAGGTTCAGTGGCAAGATTTGTATAGAAGTAAAAATTCATCAAGAATTGAGAAAAAGCCTGACTTTTAAATCAAAGACAAAATCTTTTACTTTGTTTTTTGCAACTTTTTGTGAAAATTCTCAAAATTGTTTTAAATGGGACTGGAATCTCTGGATGTTGCTGTTTGTTCATCTTGTAACATCTTCTAATCCATCTGCTTTAGAATATCAGGTAGGAACTAGTAATAGAAAATCCATCTCCAGTATGTTCCTCCGTGTATCTCCTTTATGGAAATTTGTTACTGCAGCTGATAAACAGAATTATACAAGCTTTGTCACAGAAATCACATTGTAAAAGGTTCCAAAAAACTTGACAATGTTGACAGTTGTTTTCAGCAAATGGCTGCTTTACTGTAGCACTGTCAATGTTGATGTCCTTGTGCACATGTAAAAGAGCAATGTGATTAAGGCAAGCTTGTCCATGCTAGATATGAGCCAAGTTTTCAATCTCCTCATGGCACTGAAAGATTGCTCAGCTGTTGCAGATAAGGCAAGAATAGCTAGCAGTTTTCTGCCATTAAAAAAAAAAAAAAAAATCCATGTCTTTGGGCATGCATCTATAGGAATGTGTAACATCTGCTACTGACCTTAAGTTCTAGATAAGAACAGCTCGTATTTGTAACTCAAATTCATATTCCTTGGCTTAGATGATACACTTCCAAGGATATTACTAAAGTATTTTTGTAAGAAGATATTTGTCTAGAGAGCAGTCTAAAGCATGATATACTTCTGTAAACCATTGCAGTAGTGAAATATCACTACTCCTCTCGAGTCACTTGCCACTGCAAGTTGTGCCCACCTTATGTTGAATTTAATTTGGGCAAATAATCTATATTGTATTATCTTCTGAGAATATTTCATATTTATACATGAAAATCAATGCCTGTGCTCCACCTAGAACATCAGTCTTCTTCTCCACATTTTTTTCTCACTATCAACTGGATGAAAAGAATGAAAAACTCAGTTCTTTAGCCAAAACTTTGTCAAGAGAAATGGGCCTGATTTAACACAGTCCTCCTATTGACCTCTAATTCTTTATGTAAGATGTCAAAGCCATGGGACTCAGCAGATTTGTTGCCGTGTCTGAGTGTGGAAATAGTGGGAAGAAATCAATTTCAACAACATAATCTCATAACAAACTTGGGATTTTCTCATATAAATTAGTGTAGACTTTCTTAGTCTAAACATACGCAGATTTCTACTTTGTATCTACTAAAAAGTCTTTTGAAATATCTGGTATTCTGACAATACCCTGAGGGAGAGGCAGGTGTGTATTTCAGGTTAGGGTGACCAGCCTCACGTCTTCCCAAACGTCCAGTGTGATGCTCCGCACATCATGGAATATCGTAAATGAGTCTATGGTTCAGTGAGGTCATATGGAAAGATCTGAAGCGATCTATAAATATTTTTTTTTCCTGACAGGCTTGTATAGTGACAGTGTGGTACTGAATGGCAACATTTGATAGTGTAGCATCTGATAGTGTTTAATTACAAAACTGTTTTTACCCTACTTGCAACCCAGTGACACATTCACTGTTCTCCAAGCATATTCCAAAACAAATGCCTTGGAAAAAAGTCTTCTTCAATAAAAAAGTGCAACTCAAGCCCAGAAAATGGTCTAATCTCTATACAGAATGAGACTGAAGTCTAATAGGTAAAGAAGTTTATGACAATATATTTGAAGAGCATGACATAATACATGCAACCAAGGGGTGAAAGAGATAATATAAAGATGCATTCCTCATCTTAATTCTGATATTTCCCTGTATTTTAAGACTTGATGCTATAATACCTTTATTAAAAAAAAATCTTATTATGGAAAATCATGGGCAGCCTTAGCCATGGGCAGCACCACCTGTGCCTTCTATAATTATCATGTTTAAAACAAAAGTTATAGCAAGTGTAACAAGAAGGGCTTTGCTCTTAACAGAAACTAACATTAGTTCTGGATTTTGCGTCATTAGGGTGAAAGGAGGTGCTGCAATAAAAGCTAAATTACAGAAAGATGTATTCATTTATATGACCCCTGTGAAATTCAGGGTGACAATACACTTCTTTTCTCCCACTGTTTTGGATAAATATTTGTACCCCAATACTCTGAACTCAGAGAGCAGCAGTTTGATTCATATTTCGTTCTGGGCTCTGTGGTCAAAAACCTAAATCTCATAAATGAAAGGCTGTAATTATCAGCTAGTAAATCTCTCTCTCAGCAGTTATTATTTAAGGTCAATTAGAGTGAAGAACTTTTCAATCTGGATGTATTACGAAGGGAAATATTTCATGCAGAATTGATGAAATGGGAGAGCTTCTCCCTGTATCCCGTCTGCTCTCTGCTTTTGTGTGTTCCCCCACTACAGCTGCAGGCATTACAAGGCTGACTCCACTTTGAAAACCTAAAGCCACATTCTTCACAACAGTTGCTTGGTGTTGGTCAGATTTCTCTGCAGATATTTTTTTCCATTTGGAGCCATTGAGGCTGACACATAGTTTCCAAGAACTTTGCATGTCTTCTGTCTCCTGAGCAGTCTCCTGAATCCCAAATATTTCTCGAGTGGCTAGCAAAAGAATATCCAGATAATCTTCAGCCTGGTGGGACAAGCTTTGAGAAGAAAGCCAGATGGCTCTGAAAACAAATTGTAAAGTAATTATTTAATGTTATGTTAACTTGTTAACTTTAATGTGTGTGTGCTTTCATTGTTACAGTTAGAGCATTCACAAAATCTGAAGAGACTGAAATCCCACTAACTGTAGCAGCAATTACAGGTTTGTTGCTCAGACTGTAAATGATATTGCATGATGATTCATGTAAAAAAAGCAATAATGCAGCTTGAAAAAAGTAAAAGATGAGCAATAGACTAAACCAAAAGAGCTTGTTGCCTTTCCCAAATCAACACTTTTTAATTCCTAACTTAAGTTTACTTTTTTCTCCTCTTCTTTAAGCATTCTTTATATTATATACTAAATATAAATGCATGAAGGGTCAAAGTTTAACTCCAAAATTACTTCCTTTGAGATTCTTTATTATCTTCTCAGACATCAAAAAATAGGTGAAGGTAATACTGAAAAATTTTAAAAGTTAACAAAAGTTTGCTTATGGGAAGTCGAAGTAAATGCAATTAGAATAACCTTTAAACATATTGTTTCCCTTCAATTTTCAACTAAACATTTTAAAGAACTAAAGTTTTAGACAAATAGGTTTTTTTGCTTTCCTTTCCTAACAAGACAAAGCAGAAAAAAAACAGCTTCAAGAGACAGGACACGAAGTCCATGGGTCACTGTCCACTTTCCAGCAAAATGAACAAGCTCTGGCTCACAACCTTGGTTTGTTCTCACTCAAAACACTGTGCCTAGATACCACGGGGAAGATGAGGGTTGGAGATTGACATACACCAACTGTAGATACAAACCTACAATGTGATAAATAAGGCCCTGATCCTGAAAGCAGGCCTGCCCGGACATAGCTCCCCTGCAGATCTCTGCTCTACCGCAGTCAGTCTGCATTTTAATTTTTCTCTTCAATTTCAGTATTATCATGGACCTTAATTTTCTAAATGCTTAAGGCCAAGTGGCTAGAAGACATAGCACTGATAGCACTCGATAATGGAGAAACAGTGTGCAAAGGAAAAAAGTAAATATTTATTTTCTGACCATGCCTGAAGTGAAAGACAAAACATTCAAGGATTTCTAACCACAACTGATAAGGGAAATTTTCCTTTAATTTTCTGCTTTCTGTACATTGGATAAGCTTGGTTTTTCAAACTTTGAGACAAATCTCTTCATATATGTTGGATGAACCCTGCGTTACAGAGCAAGGAAAGCAGGAAAGTCTCTAGAGAACACTGCATAAGGCTTGCCTAGATGTTCCACCTCTACACTTCATTTTCCTTGGCTTAAACTACAGGAACAGTGGAAAAGGAGCTAAGCCACTGCTGGCATTTTGAGCCCAATTAATGGGATTCTTCTTACCAGGAAAGTTTGGGGTCTAATCTTGTAATTTAATTTCACTTTCCATAAGTGCTGCTCAAACTTTAAGTCTTAATCATAAATATTGAAAATGCATGATGTATTTTGAGCTACATATTAGGATTTTCTTCACACAGACCATCCAATGCACACACAAGAATTGAACTTAGACAGCTGTGGGCCCCTTCTTCCAGCTCTGCACACAAACAGAGACACAGCTAAGGCAGGGTTAACTACAACATAAATTTCTGCAGCATGACTGTCTTACCAGTTACAAATGTGTAGGACAATCAATTTCTGAACACTTATCAGATATACCACAGTTTGATCAATACATGTTTGTAAACCTATTCACAGAAAATATTGTTTCCACTCAGTAGTACTCGCCCAAAAGCCAGGCCAGGATAAACACCTCCTGTGGACCAGAACAAACCCCTATACATGTGTTTTTGAACAGTACAGACCTCATAATGATTAGTGAAAAAATTATTGGGAAAGGTGGAGCTTTTCAGACTTAGCAGATTCTTATTGGATTGTCTGATGTGAAAAAAAGGAGAATCTGAGGAAATTCTTTTGCACACTGAAATAAGGTTTTGCACATATTCAAAGATTTAAAACACTGATACAATAGATTCAGATAGAATAGAGTAAGTCAAAAATTAATGAATTATGTGACCCCTAAATCAAGGTCTTACAGACATGTCAGATACTGATTTACTGCTCTATGGGTTTTGAGATCCTTGGATTCCTCATCTTTCCCAAAGTGGTCAGGGAAATGTAGCAGACTTTCAGGCTGAAGGAGCAGATTTTTTGTTAGGCTATAAGAGAATGCTCTTTGCAGAACAACAGGAATTTTTGTTTGTGTGCTGGTAGTGAAAATAGCAAAGCAACTGCTAAGAAAATTCCTTTGTGTCTTTAAGAGGAAGGTACATGTACATGAGTTTCATTTTCACAAATACTTTAAAAGCTTGAAAGTATCTGGTTTTAGGCAAAGTTTCAATATTTTCTTTGACCTGCTTAATTCATTTAAATCTTGAAATAACAGGGTTATGATCCATATTCAAAATTTATATACTTTGGAAAACAATATCTCAGTCCTTGAGGAATAAATCTGCCCTCCACCTTGAGAACTGTGGCTGTGACCAAGCAAAAATATAAAAAATAGGTTCTGCAGAGATAACATGAGAGGTTTGTGTGTGTGTGTGTGTGTATGTGTGTGCATGGTTTATTCATTTTATCTGTCTTTGTTTAAATAGCTACATAATTAATTGAACTTCTCTGCCTCAGAAATCTAATTGTACTTAAAATAGGAACTTATTCACAGGAATGCTTTGGAAGCTTTTTTCCTCAAATATCTTCAGTTTTGTGCTGATTTTTAAAACCATTCCAGACCTCTTACACAAGCTAGTAGGCTTTGCTGGTTCCAGGTCCTCTAAATATCTTGATGATACCCTTAAAAAGCTGATGACCCTTGGATGTGATCAGAGAGAGCACCAGAGCTGCAGGTTTGCTTAAATTTACAATATTTCTTCTGGGAGGTGGCAAAACCAGAATTATTCTATGGACTGTGAGGGAAATAACATGTTTGAAGGTCATGGGGTGTTTCTCGCCTTGCTGGGATGCTTGGAAAAGGGTGTTTGGAGGCAGAGCTGCAGAACATAGGGTGCTACCAGACTGGTGCGATGTGATGCTGGTGGCTACTGCAGGCTCCGTATCAGGATATCCAAGTCTATCAGGCAGGTGGGGATGTATGGCTTTGGAAAGAAGTGTGCACATACACCAGTTTTTCTGGTTGATGTGAAGGGAGGAGAGATGGCCACTCTGCTGTCCAGCTGGTCCCTCTTGCTGCAGCAATGGCACAGATGCTGCAACTCTCCTATGACTGGGAGCTAGTACTGGTGAGAAGAGTGCTGTGTGCCTCAGAATCCCAGCCCCCACACCAGCACCTTGGGTTGTTTTTCTGACAATCTATCCTTTTACACACTGCTGTATGTTTTGTTATGAAAAAACACCTCAGGCCCGGGAATGGTGCTAATAAATATGGTGTAATTGCAATGACACCATATTGGCTCCAGTATATGGCTTCAAGGAACTACATTCAGGGCAGAATTCAGAACATTTTAGGACCAGAGACAAGTCAATTAGTTGACTTCCAGCTCATGAAAGATTAAGGAAAAATGCAGTACTGATTGTCTTGACCTTTGCTGAATCTCTCCTTGCTACATCTGATACTGGCCCCCTCTGTAGGCAACAGAACTGGCAGGGGTCAATAACAAAAAGCGTGTGTTTTGCCTTTGGTGCAAAGCTGTATTGTATTTTCCTGGTCTGTGTAAATTGTTCTTTAGCAGCAAAGTGCCCTACATATGCCTGAAGTAGCAGCAGCAGCACAGAGTGTTTTATGTGTTAATGGGTGAGTGGGCAATAAGTGCTGGTAGGATTATAGGTGGAAGCCTAAACTTTAATCATCTGCCTGCCATAGAAAGGGGTGCTATTAAATATTTTTTACTCCTTTTTAATTTTCCCCAAACTGTGGTATGTTGGAACTGAAATTTGGTAAGGCTCTAAGCCTTTTTTTGCCATTTCACACTGTGGTATTAATTTTGCAGCTGAGCATCAGAGTCTGCAGTGATGATGCATCTTGTCCTGAATGCTGCTGTTACATTCCATCATCATTGCCTGTACAAAGAGCTTGATGTAGAATAGTGGGCCCCAGTGCCCCCAGTTTTGGTAGGGAAGCAGCATTACCTGTTTCCAAAGTCTTGCCTTACAAAGAACAGAAATACTAATTGAAATGGAAATGATTTTTTATTTCAATTGTCTGAAAGGTTTGATAATGACTTTTTTCTTTGTTAAAAATGGCATGCTACAAATCTGTCTTTGTTGGCAATTCAAGACCTTGTGCCCTCACTTAAGGTTTCAAATCTTCAGGCGACTGACAAAACTATGGAGAATCAGGTTAGCAATTGATTGGGGTAAAATAAAGAATTACACATTATGCTGAACCTAGTTTCCACTCACTAATTTCTAATATAAGTAAAACAAACCTTTTCAGAACATCTTCATTTATAATAATCCTGTTTTTTCTTCCCCTGTGATTCTTCATTAAGAAGATATAATGCATGCACTGCCTTAGTTCCTGATGTAAAAGTCAGTAAAGCCGATGGAAGTATATCCGTGCATTTCACTAGTCTGTGGTTTGAAAGAATCCTGTACAGAGTGCATATTTTATGGCTCTGCAGCACAAATATCTTTTGATTTAAATGGAAGACTTGCTGGTCCACAGTAAGGTGTTTTTATTGACGTGTAGTCTAATGCATTTTGTTTATGAGAATACAATTTAGCTGTCTGTTAAATCTAAAAAGCCTATCTTGAACTGTAATAAGTAGCACTTCATAGGTACAAGGGATCCTGTAGCAATGGCAAAACCTGTATTTGTTGCATGGCAATGCTATTTATTTTCATTTAAGATAATAAGCTTCCTGATAGAAAACTAGGGTGGCTTCAACCATTTGAAAGTACTTTGTTATAGCCTTTTATTTTTCTGAAAGGATCAAGCAGAGTTTGAAAAACCAAGAACTAATCCCTAATGGCCCAGTTCTTCAAACATCTGTATCAGCAAAAGTAGTTCCAGTGGATCAGTACTGCTTCCTTCCATTACATTACTGAGGAACATAGGCCTGTTCAGGGCTGACTCTGGCCATTTAGTTTGTTCTTGCAATCCCAAGTATGAAAAGGGATTTAATGTGCCTTTTTGATTTTATTGTAGAAATTAGATTGGACATTCTTCATCCAGCACAAAAAGAGTGGCAAGATTCCTTGTTTCTTCTGATCTCTGCTCGTGTGAGTATAGAAATTTGAAATCAAGTCATGCATATTATTGCTGGTTGTTTTAAGGCCACTACATTTATGCCTTTAAATGAAAACCTTTAAAAGGGTCATTTATAATTATGGACGGAAGTCTTATTTTTTAATTAAATCCCAGTGCAGCCTTTTCAACTCAGAAAGTTTACAGGTAGTCTAAGAAATGGGAATTTAAATGTATTTAAAATGTGTACATTGTGGTGCTTCTGAATAATTCGTTGCTACTAGTCTGTGCCAGCTCAGAATTTCACAGTCTTGAACAGATTGACTGTTTTGGCTTGTGTAATAGGTACCCTGCTATCCTGAACTACTTTGTGGGTGGGTGGAGATGGGTGCTTTTGAAAATGCCAATTGGTAGCTAACCATAACCAGTCAGATTTATGTGTGAGTGGAGAGGGTAGAAGTATCTATGTAAAGTAAAAGGGATCTACTGACATGCCTAGGAGGGGCCATGGAACTGGAAGAGATACTTTTCAAATCAGCCAAGCCTTGATTTTGGGGCTGTTGGCAGGGTTTCTGGCAGGGATTTTGGGGAACACACGTAGAAATGCTTGAGATGGATGGCTAAATCTACAGGTCAACCAGCTCTGCAGAGATGCTGTCTTGTGGGTGCACATGTTGCAAGAGAATCAGTCTTAATAATGGTATTGAATTGCTGGTAATCCTTTCTATTTCTAAACAGGAAACAAAAGTATATGGGAAGTCTAGGAAAGGGGAATTTTTATTCAAAAGCTCAATATAACATGCCTCTTTTGTGTAATTACACATACTATGCCTCATTGGATAAAATCTGGTTAATTTCTATCTTTCTGTTTGGAGAGAAAGCACAGACTGGTATCTTGTGCTATTTAAGCGTCAACTTATTTGAAATTTGTGTGAGTTTTTTGCTTTCCAAAAAAAGACATCAAACAAAGCATTAATTTTTAATTAACTCTTACATTGGAAACAGTGTTAGTGGGATTGTTGTTGTGAGCAACATCTTTGTCTTGAAGTTACTACAATGTTTAGCAGTTGAAAGACTTAAAACCAGGGTTCCCTGTTAGCTTAATGAGCTGTCTTGTACCAAAGCCTGCTAAGTCCAGCAGGTCTGGTCAGAAATGTTTGCAGTCCTCCCAGGTCTGGGGGAAAGGCAGCTTGAGATCCTATAGGGCACTGGTGGCAGCACGCAGCACATTCCTGAGTTTACAGGCCCTACGTGATATTTCAGGCAGCTCTTGTTTCTGTGGCAGTGACCTGTTGCTGAGAGTCAAGCCACTATGTAAACATGAAGGGCTTCAGACTCGCAGTGTGCTGCTTTACAGAGCAAGTGGTCATTTGTTCCTGTCTCCCATGACCACATTACTGCTTGGGTTTGCTGCTCAGAAAAATGCATCAATTTAGAGCATTAATGCTGGACAGAAAAGAGGGGTTGCATTGGAAATACAGGTTGCATTAGTACATATTATTAAATGTGCCAAGAAATAACATTACCTTATCCTCGGTTTCAGCTGTTTAAAATGTTCTCCATATTGAAACAAAAAATGTTCAGACATTCAAACTAGTGTAGCCAAAATCCAACTTCGGAAATACATTATTTAGCTATGATGATATGACTTTTAAACTCCATCTGTGACACCAATTTCTCCACTGATGCCATTCAAAATAATACTTTTTTCATTGCATTTGTAGCTTTATCCTGAAAGGGAAAGGAATAGTATCAGATAGTGATTTACATTATGCTGGATTTTACTGCAGCTTGGCATTGCAGAGGATTCTTTGAAATACTTGAAAACTACATAAGGAATAAGTTAGTTTCTTATTCACAGAAGAAAATATTCTGAGGTAAGTGAGGTAACCAAAACATTGTGGCTTAAAAAGCATTCTGAGCAATTGCTGTTTCAGCTGTCCGAATCCACATGATGGTATTAAAACAAACCGGTAGTAAAAAAAAAACACAACCATTTTTTACCTGGGAATATTAACTCTCACTCAGGTGGCTGATGCAAAGAATTAATGAATTTCCAGTCATGCGAATTAGTATAGATTTTGTTTGCAGAATCAGAGATTTGCATTTAGTAGTATGCAGCAAAAAAAAAAAAATAGAGACTGATTTGACATCTTTAATTCAAATGTAAATGCAAGACAGCTAGTCTGAAGTTAGTGAGGTTTCTTTGGATTTATATCACTGTTGCTAAAAACAGAACCTGACAGTCTATTTTTAGATAACCCAGAGCTGTTATGGGTTAGAACCTTGCAACGGTGTTACCTCCTGCCTTCATGAAAAACCCCAAGCATATTTAAAAATACATGATTAATTTTAATACACTTTGGAAAGATTCTTACATGCAAATATGCTACGGCCTTCAGGAGACTGTCTCCTGTCATATTTAACTGCTGATGGATGAAGGTCCTTTCTCTCTGCAGAGCCTTTAAGACAAGCATTGTTTATGCCACAGAAGTTATTTTCTTCAGAAAACACTTGAAAATCACCTAAATATTTAATAGAGTTAATTTCTAAACTGGCGGGAGACTTGTTGATTTTGCTGATTCTCTTTTGTCCCGACTGCCTCAAAAGACAACAGAGCCATTCCTCACCCAGAACTAAGAAAACAAGAACTGTTAGCAACAAAGCTGATGGAATGGCTTTTTTCCTTTTCAATAGTTGTGCAGAAGAAGCAAGTAATGGTAGGGGAAGGAAACACTCCTACTCATCAGGAATCCCACCTGCATGAATCCATTTGAGTGTGTCCAGAGAGAGACAGTGGGCAGGGCAGCTAAGCTTCCCAGGCCTAGCAATTAAGTATAAAAAACCTGTCTTATCCAAACAGACCATCTGAATTCTGGAAATTTCCTCCACACTTCCTTCTTGTGGTGGGTTTGT
>WBMZ01018253.1:0-18879 GCA_013400975.1 Atrichornis clamosus | reverse complement strand
GCCCCAGCTCCAGCCCCAGCTCCGCGCTGGCCGCGCTCACACGGGTGGGTGCCGGTGCGAGGCCCGGAGCCTGGCACGATTAAACAGGGCAGAACGGGGCTGCAGTTCTCAAATGATGAGCTGGACTTCCCCTTTTCTGTTTATTTTCTTCTCTTGCCTCCTGAGAGCCCACAGAGATTGGATGGCTTCTCCTCGCCTTTGGAAACACTTTTGGCCCATCAGGGCATTTCGTCCTTGCCCTGCTACTGGCAGAGGCTATCCCAGGAGCACCTGGTTTATCTCCAGAAGGGAGCTCATTGCTAAACAAGAGTCCTGGGCAGGATTTACACCCTTCCTCTGGAAACACCAGAAGCTTGTGTCAATTCCTGCTCTTTCACATTCCTGTCAGCTTGTCAGGGACTATCATTCATTAAAAATTTAACAGAGGAAACCTGACAGGATTGGTCCCTTGGTGCTACAACAAAATAAATATTTAATAATGACATGATGATACATTTCCACTAAACAGCTGACATTCTGCACTTCAGCACAATGGGCTAATAGTTCTCTTTATGACTATGCTCCCAGTAAAATCCTTATGTAACAGGTGGATGGATCAAAGCCCAGTGAAAAATGCAACGTCTTATGACTGAAGTGGCAGAAATCCCTAGTGATTTTCTCACAAAATATGTCTATTTGTGGACTCTGTGAGAATTCCTGTACGCTTGGAGCAGAATTTTTAGGTATATTTGCCCACATCCATTTTTCATCTAAGGGTGTGCCATCCACTCCCTGGAACTTCTATGCCATTACTCCAGACCTTGCAGAGATTTCAGGTGCTTGTTCCATATGTGTTATGAACAAATGAGTGACTACTGTAGCTGTACTCCTAAAAAAATTCTTTTTAAAATGATGAATATGGCTAAATTTTGAAATATCATGCTGTTACCACCTCAGTCCATGAGTTGTTCCACTGACAGCTTGGCAGACTTTGTTGAGTGGTAAAATAACAAGCTTTATCACCCTCTCTCTTCTATTTATTCACTTTTTATCATGTATAAGGTCATGTGATGAGGGACAGTTTGACCTGAGGGAGGAACAATGCATTTTTGCTTTTAAAAAATGTACCTGTTTGATGTACTTATCAAATCCAGTTTCCTCTAGTCTTCCAAAGTATTTCTTGAACATAACCATTGGAAACTGAACTTAGTTCCTAACTGGAAAATTGTTCAAAAATATTTTTCTTCTCTTGACCCTTTACTCTGTATTTGAATTGATGTAAATAACAAAAGCCAGCCAACAATATTTAACAGTCTGATCAAATACTACTTCTTCACTTACTTGTAATTTTACTTCTTTGTTCAATAACACATGACACCACAAAGACGGACCAGTTCGAGGTAGATTAGAGCACAGGGAGTTATTTATCCAATTAAGTACAGTTCTTCTCTACACCCACAACTGAAAAACCTCTGCCTCTCAGTCAAATGGGGGTGAAGGCCAGGCAGTGTGAGCAGGCACAGAATGTTCTGCATGCTGCCTGTGGTGACACTGGGCTGGTTCAGCCCGAAAAAGCAGATTGTGCAGTGTACAGATAGGCTGACACAAGACTTCTACATTCTCCCTCTGAGCTACTTCCAAATCTGGGGCCTGCAGGCTGAGTCTTCCACTAGCAGTGCACCTAATATATGTGCAAACATAAGGAATGTTTCCCTGCCTTTCTTCTCAACTTACAGAAATATTCTAATTTCTTATTTCAGGTGGGAGAAGGGAAAGAAATTTGAAGCAGGGCAAATGTGTGGCTGTTGATTTTGCAGTAGTTCTGTCAAAAAAATATATTCTACTTCTAATACACACCATTTGGAAAGCAAAGCCTCTTTTTAAATGCTTCAGAACTCATGTCCTTTTTAATTGCCTGGAATTCATGGTGGCTGTGTGAGAAAGCCATAAACATATACAATCATAAAAACACATTTAGACAACTCAAACAGAATCAGTGCCATATTATTTTAGTTTATTATTCCTAGTGGAGTACAGATTGGTCTTCCTACTTTGATATTTATTTATACCAAGGAACTACAAGAACATAAATGCCACTCTTGGGATAATCCTAATGCTGGGGCCGAACAGAATACACATTGCATCTGTCTCGTTTGCAGTAAAATGAAGGAGTGTTTAGGTGTAATCCTGCTAATGAAGGACAAAGTTGAAGGTCAAATGTAGCCTTCAGAATGAATGTGTCACTGTGAAGCTGAGAGAACTGTAATTCTGCATTGAAAAGTTTTCTTAAAATATCAAATAACTAAGATGCAGAAAAGGAAAATGTATCTCTTTGTTTTATTATTCTCTTTTCTTTGAAGCCACTCAAGGATTGTGTTCAAGATTTTAGTGCTCATATGAAAAATTAATGATGGGGTTTTGCTAGACAGAAAGCCTTTTTATTTTGCACATGATTAACAAAGAAAACTCAATGCAAAAGTGAGATACTCAGCAGGGGGTGGTTCTCTCAGAGTCCAGCTCACAGCTTCACACCATAACATTTACTGACATGGGAAAATACCCACTTTTATCCAAAGATAGTTGAACACATAGGATATGTGCAGAGCTGTACGTACTGAATAACAAGGAACAGATTTTCCACAAAGGAAAATGTCAACCAAAATAAACAAACAGCCTAGCAGCAGGCTGACCCCGCGCTGCCTCTGGGCTGCTTCGAGTCTACTGCAGAGCCAAGTGCAATGTTAGTCTTTTGCTAGTTATTGTCAGGAAGTAGATTATCAGCTGAAAGGCTGCAGGGCGACTTCAGACAGTCTGCCTGCAGCGGAAGAAAAGCCAAGGACGTGTAGGCAGTATACAATACATACAAGCCAGATCTGCACTCTGCTCACAGGCTGTTTTGATTTCATGTTCCTCATCTTCAAAGATCTCATTTTGGGGGATCTGGGTACTTTTCCCAAGGTCTTTTCTCACAGTGTAATATCACAGAGTAAGCTCACGTGAGCTTGTGCAACTGAAAACATCCTGCTTTAACACTGTCATTCCTGTGCCCAACTCTCAGTTTTTAAAACTTCTTGTTTTGATCTAGTCAGCCAACTCCATGCATTTTCCGGGATTCAGAAGGGCCATCTGCTACCCACACATTCAAGAAGAAAGCCACACAAAAAAGGTATAAATTTTACAAGTTATAACAGAATTACAATGACTTTTACTTCTTTTAAGCTTAAGAAAAAAACAAACATCTGTTACTAGTGTGTATTTTTGATTTGTCCCCAAAAACAA
Source organism: Atrichornis clamosus (assembly GCA_013400975.1). NCBI lineage: Eukaryota > Metazoa > Chordata > Aves > Passeriformes > Menuridae > Atrichornis > Atrichornis clamosus. The sequence goes on along the minus strand of WBMZ01018253.1, from coordinate 15,621 downwards.
GAGACTTTTGTAAATATCTGTTACACACAACAGTACACTGCAAAGAGCTGAGTGGGGTTATAAATTTCAGGACAGACCTGGGGTTTCAGGTGTCAACCAAGAATGGAGCAGTCAACTCTGGACAAACTGGACCCGAAAACCTTCTTTTCTTTTCTTGTTATACTAGAAAATGGAGAATTACATTCATCCCCTTGCTCCTGCCATCCTCTCCTCTCTCCCACCCACCAAATACCATTATGAACAAGCTCTATTTGTATGTAGATTCCAAAAGGAATTTTGAAAACACTAGGCACAAGTACTTATTAAAGGTACAGTAGTCCAAAACAAAAGAAGTCTTTCATGGAGAAACATGTTTTCCTTAAAACTTCATTCCCATAGGCAGCAAGGATGGAGGTTTCCCGTGCGCTCTTGCTTTTGAGGTAAGGAAATCTGAAGAACGTTTAAGTTGGTAGGAACTGGCCTTGTGCAGGAGGACACAAGGCAAAGTGTCTAAGTTATAATTTCTAAATGATAAGGAATCAGTTACCCTACATAGAAAAACACAAAGCCACAAATAGACCACCTGATACTAGCAGTTATGAGCTTTTCTAAAAGGTTTCATATTTTGTCTGATTTAGCCATAGTTTGTTTGCTTGAACCATTCATTTGAAGTTATCTACAGTGGTGGCACTGAGGTGCAGTGACTGGTATACAATTATAGAACCAGGTTGGCAGGATGATTGAACTGGCTAACTGCCATTTTCACAGCAACTGGTTTTCTTTTCTTGTGGATTTTTAGATCAGATCCCTGCAGGAACAGATTGAGTGGAGTTTTTATATTGTTATTATGACTGTTTTGATATTGCAGTAATGATTTTTTGATATTTGATAATAAAGCCCTGAGATAATAGCAGTGGAAGCCTCAGCATAGCATTCATAATCTATTGATTTTGTGGCTTTTTTCACAGTGAATTTTTTTCTTTGCTATCATTGGTTGCTTGTTTTTTAAATTATTTTTGTGGGAATTTCTCTCACTGCTTTTGCCTGCCACACAGTGCTGCTACATATGAAGTATACACAAACAATGTGCTTACATTGCCCTGTCAGGAGCTACTAACCAAATACAAATACAGCCCAAGTTTGGTCCTGCATCACTAAACTCAGTGAAAGCTTTACTTCCACTGCGTAAAAAAACTGGATTAAACCGTATCTGAGAACAGCTGAATGATTTTGATACAGGGCGATTTTATTCCAGACTGTAACTCAAAATTTAGACCTACAGGAGGTTTTAGGAATTAATATAATTTATATCCCTGAATTGTAATCTCTCTAAAACAGGAATGGTATCGCTGTGTGTAATCTGCAAAATATCCTGACTGTTTTGGCAGGGAAGGCAGAATTTGATGACAGATTTGTAATTACAACTGTGAAGCACAGAACTAGAGACGTTCTTGTGAGGGAGAGGTGCCCTGCACTCCTGCAGCCTCCCACTCATGGGAGCAGCTGGATCCCCTGTTGCACCATTGCCAGCCAAGAAGCCATTTCTGCCCTGGCTTGTCCAAATTTAGCCTCAAGCTGGTGAGTGGCCAGCCCTGGTTTGTCCATCAGCTGCTGCCAAGCTGTGTCTTCCTCACCTTTGCTCAACAAGAGCTCTAATTTGTGTGTCCTTCTGCTCCCCAGCCAAAAGTGGCCATGAAGTTCTTACAGGCATGTATTTATTCTTGAGACTTACAAAGCTTTTTTTACTCTGACTGAGGTTGACTGACAGGCTCAAAAGTTCCTGTAAGGCAATATGACAGAAAAATAAGAACAGACAGACAGACAGTAATGGCATGACCCTCATTTCCTTAGGAAATCGGGCTAAAAATGAAAATGTGACCTCAGACCCTTTGCTGAGGGCTTCCCCTTTGAAAGCCAGGATGAGAAGGATATATCCCAGATCAGAAGAGACATGTGGAGATTACTGTATTCTTGTGACTATATTAAAGGAGTCAAGGAAAGAAACTAATTATGAATAACTTTTAAGTCCTCTTAAATCACCATTATTATTAAAATTGTTAATAACAATTGCATATATTTTTAAAAGGAAAAAAATGGTGTTGTGGTACAGTCAAAACCAGAGAGGAATACCTGGAGGACAGAATGCAGAGGTTTCCCCTGCCCAAGGGACAGATTGAGGAGGGGGTTGCTATCCCCACACTGGGCTGAAACCCAGGTAAAAACGGCAGGTAAGAACAACTGAGAAAGCAGGCTGGCAGCAGGGTCCCTTCCCTAGGTGAGGGATGCACACAGCAGAGAAGGGTCCCATTTTTGCCTCAGGTAACAGAAGGTGTGTGGAGTGAGCTCAGGAGAGGAAAGCTCCATGTCCCACCCAGGCTACCCTCCCCTACACATTACAGTAGCTCACTGGCAGTTTGTAACAATTTAGGTATCTGCATGACTGGACTTTAAAGCTTTATTGAAGCTCTTCAGTCAATTCACTAGTGACCTTGAGAGATCCTCTCAGATGTGCTGGCAATTGTGTAGTTGATGCATTTCCATACAAGGCACTAAACCCTTACATATTGGAAAAGTCATTCAGTCTGTTAGAACTTGCATGGAAAAATACAAATATTTCATAAGGACAAGTGGGCAGATTATTCTCAGGGTATTGATTCCACGTTTTGGTCTGCTGAAAACCTGCTGCTAAATAGACCTCCCTACTGGAGAGGCTGAGCAAGATGGCCATTTCAGAGAGGGACTCTGGGGATGTATTGATTGCACATGAGAACACTAATCATGAAATAGCGAAGAGTGAGCATGCTGCTGCCGCTGCCATTTGCATAAAAAGGTAACACTTCAGTATTGGGAAGCCAGGACACTTCAGAACATTAACAGTAGCTGTCTCTTACCACATCCAGCAGGGCAGCAAGTCCCTCAGGCTTCTCATTTTCCAGCGTCTAGAGAACTGGGACAACACACACATAATGTTGTCTGTAACAAGTAAGTTGGCAAATACATTTGCTATACTACATAGATACTGAAAATGAAACTCCTTTCTCTAGCAAACCTACAGAGTAATGTTTTCTCTCTCAAACTTACTGGAATGCAGCATCACTTTTGGAATTTGAAATGGCTAATTGGTTTTCTATTTGATTCCTGTCATCAAGAAGTTAATTCAATTAATTTCAATCAATTTTTGCAATCAAATTCTTGTAAACTTTCCTTCCTCCTGACATGCTAGTTTTGTCAACTTGAAATATTCAAAGCTCAAAACTGAGCAAACCCTTGAAATTTTGAGCGACTTTTATATCGTTCACACTTTCACAACATTATTTGTTTCTTTTGACCTTTATCTTTCTGTTTGTTGGGGGGTTTTGGGTTGTTTGTTTTTGGTTTTGTTTTTACTTTGTTTTTTTTAATGCAGCTCATCAAATACAGAGTGTGCATCTTCTCAGGCACTTGCTAATCCTCTGCCCTGCCACAGGAGCCTGAGGCATCTCCACTGGCAACCCCAACAGGATGATTGCAAGCTGTCTGTAGAGGACAGGCAGTTGTAGAGCTCTGAATGGGCTTGGAGCACTTATGTCCATGTATTTAATCTGTCTTGGGGCACTTCTCCCTTGTTTTACCACTATTTGGCCACACCAGCCACCTTGCGAATAGCAGAGGTCAAGATGTAGAAAACAGGTACCCAGCGTGAAACCTGGGCCCCACAACAAAACGTTCACTCCCTTTTCAGAAGCACCTACATGTGGAGGCTGAGACAAAGAATGCTACTGGTTTGTTTCTGCTAGTGATGTAGATCAGACTCAGTGAAAGTCTAGTCTATGCGTCCATGCATAAGTGCATGCAAACTGCACTGATTCAGTGCAGAACACAGAACTGCTGGAGTTTTCTGTGCTGCTGTACATTTGGCCATGTCAGAAGCAACCAGTTCTGCATGAATGTATGAACACACTGCTCTTTATGTAGCTCCTGAAGTGTAGAACCATTTTTTTTGTTAAGGTAGAAATCAGAACGGCCCAGACTGAGCTGTTCACCTTTAGGTGCAAATCCCTGATTACAGAACAGTGGTGTTGTACCCCATGCCTGCAGTTCTCAGTTCCTTGCAGATGGGATTCAACAAGGTATCCCAACAGATACCAGTGGCTCCACAAAGTGCTTTACCAAATAGGGTCCTGCAAGGCATCAGACCCTTAAATGCCAGTTTGGCCTGCTGAGAGAGGGGTGAATTCACTCCGCTTCTGATGAGAGGATTCAAATCACCAGTTCCATGGGAGAATATTTCTGTTGTAGGGATGAAAAGCTCAGGGGACCTCACTCATGCTCAGTGGTCTTGTAATTAAATGTTACACACTTGATGAGCATTGCATTGCAAGCCTCAAGGCTAATTTACATGTTACCATCAAAATGTCTTATTTTATTTTGCTTGTAAAGATACTATACAGGCATCATTGCATGTCATTGCAAATGGTTTGTATCAATGATGCTTGGGTGACTCTCAAAATTACTAAAAGCTGTACATAATTACTGCTAAAAAGCCCCGTACAGAACCAATAATGGTTCCTCCACAATAGCTATTTTATGACTAAGATGGCTTTCCTGATGTGACTGACAATGCTAGGATAAACAAGCAGCCTGCCAGCAAATGCAAAATAGCTTTTTGAGGAAACAAAGTAGTTTGATTCAATTATAGTATTACATGTATCATTAAAGTGTGTGTCTCTTTTCTGAGAGTTGCCCATAATTCAAAACAGGAAGGCAGGGTGGGAGGAAAGAGAGTAAAATGAAAGTAAATAGGAGCTCATTGTAGGAATGGTGATATATGTGACATCAATATAAGGCATTTACTGGCATATTTAAATGTTTTATGTTGTAAAAGTTGCTTTTAGTGATTTGGGACACATGACTCATGTCACTGTTTACACAAGATGAGTGAAAAGAGAAGAAGCTTCTCAAGGCTCCAGGATCCATGTAGCAATATGCTTTTATCAGTTTCATGTTCTGAGAAGGTTATTCCACAAGTAGCATTTCAATGCAGGCATATCAGATGGACTTAACTGCCTGTTCTTCTAATTCTCTATTTCTTTAATACTGGACTGGCTTCAAAGCAATGCTAGAGCACTGCAACCATTTATTGGAATATATTAATAATAATAAATTACAGTTTCATTCACTGAATTCCAGCTCTCAGAAGAATAAACAACCTTGTGCAGATGCAGAAGAAAGGCAGAGAAATATTAACTGACTTACCACAGTCTGTAGCAGGTGAGTGAAAGAATTAGATATAGAACCTCTGGCCTTTCTTCCAAATAATCTTTCCTGTGTTTGTGCCACAGTAAAATGGTTTTGCATATGTCCTGTCTCAGAAATATGAAAAATATATGCAATATGCAAAGCAGCCAATTGGACTGGCTTTTGGAATATATCATCATTTATGAACGGTGCATCTTGAAGCCTAAACAGATTGTGTGCAATTAATTGCAAACTGTCAAAGAGACTACAGCACTTTACTGCCAATTTGTAAATAAATAGTATGCAAAAGGACTGGGGCAAGTGAGGTGAGTTTCTGTGAAAAAGGCAATGTGCAAATGCAATGCAACACAATTTTTACACTCCAGCCTTTAAGAATTTTGCTGACCCTGGAAGAAAATGGTATGATTCAGGGTCATTGAATGCAGCTAGGTTCTCTGTAGGTAAATATTTTACATGACCTAGATGAAGAACTCACAGCTTACTTGAGAGGCTAAAATAATAAAGAAGTTATCATGTACAAAAAGGAAAACATATTTTTAATTAAATTGGAAAATTGGAAAATACATAAGCATTTTTGTACCTTGAAGATGTGCTGAACAATGGTGATGATGATGTGCAAACAAAGCAGGTTGCCTTTATGTCCTGATTATGACCCTCAAATGATCTTTGTTATAAATATGCTCATCCTGGTGGCTGGCCAATACCTGACTGGATTCCTTATCCGGCGCTGTCTCGCTCCCTTTGTATCACTGCTGTTACCAGCCTACCTCTCATTGTTCCCCTCATAATATTCAATAAATACAATATGTTTGGTGCCACTGCTGATCTGCTGAGCCAGTCAGTGGCTGGCCCAGTGACTCAGGCTCGGTCTCAGCTTCAAAAGAAAAATGATGATGTCTGTCTTTCTAGGTTTGAACCCCTCCGGTGAACAGCATCACAAATGTGATACAGACCTTCAGTAATTACTGAAACAGCAGTTTGTCATGAGCTGCCTGCAGCACTGATGGACAATCTGCTTGTGGATACAGTTAGAGGAAGGAATACATAAGAAAATATGATATTTGTGACAGGCTGAACTTGGATTTTTTGTTTCAGGGGATGAAATGCACATATGGAGTCAGCGTTGATGAAGAACTAGGTACCTATATTCATTAACTACTCTTTTCACCTCTCTGGTATTTAATATATATGCAAAAATTAGTCCAGTGTAAGTAAGAATTTAACCCAAGTAGCAGTCACAATTGCATGAAGTACAATTTGTATCTCCTCTGAAGTTCACCTACATTGGCAGATTCCAAAACAAGTAGATTTAGCCCTTGAGGAAGAGCATATCCCAGTCTGCATATCCCAGTCACCCTTCACACTGGTGCCATGGAGGGGTCCTTGTGATGCTCAGCAAATAAAAAAACCCCTTCTCCACTCCCCTGAGCCTTGTATCAGGCCCAGAGCTTACTGCAACATACAGGCACTTCCCTGTGCTCTGTGAACCTGAAAAAAATGGAAATCTAAAAGTCCTCTTCATGTGAACGATTCTCTTTATTCTTTTTCTGCCCTAATCTTGTAGCACAATTGCAGTTTCAGAAAGGACACAAAACATCTGAGTCCATGGATGGTGAGGTAAATTCAAGGTTGAGAGAAGATGGAAGAAAAAATGGACGGTGAGCCTGGTAGGTTTTGGATGGAGCTTTTCAGGGAATCAGCACACCAAAGGATGCTGCTGTGGGGGGGACCAGCCCAAGCAGGGGAAACACAGGCCCAGCTGGGGGCAAAATCAGAAATGTAGGATTGAGAGGAGGGAATTCACTGCTTGACCCGGGCCAAATTAATAGTGACTTTTTGTTTCACAGCTTAATATTTAAACAATGTTGCTCCAGTTACTCAATTGAGGACATTTTGTTTTCTATGAGATATATTCTTTCCAAATTAAGGTAGTTTGCTTCCCAGAATTTTTTTTTTAAACTAGATTGCACTTGACTCTATGGACAGCAGGTTTCCTTCAGAAATCTTTGCTGAGTTCATGGCACAGTTATGTTCCTCCAGCCTTTATTAACTCAAACTTTCAAAATCTGCGTGTCCGCATCCCCTGTTTTGTTATTTTGTGTGTTGCACTGCTGGAGAGTGCTCGCGTTCCAGCACAAAAGGCTCTCCAGTCTGCAGCTCTGGGACTTTCCCTCTCGTGTCCCTCTGCCCTGCAGCTTTGCTGGTGCCGAGGTCGGAGCAGAGCCACCGTGGCCCCCCGGCCCCGCCGGGAGCCCGGCACAGGAGCCCGGCACGCCGGGCACCCGCTCGGAGCGCCGGGAGCCGCGGCCGCAGCCCCGAGCTGGGCTCCCAGCGCTGCCGAGAGCCACACGGGATCGTGCCTGAATGAGTACTGGGGATGGGCTCTCCTTCAGAGCCACAAACAACTCTTTAAAGTACCCGGGGTGCTCAGAAGATGGAAAGGTGCTATATTGCAATTTCAGAAAGCAGCAGATGAACACTGGGCATGATGACAGCCCTCCTCCCCTTTCTGAAGAGCTAATCCAAACCCGCTGAGCCTCCTGAACAAGGCAGCCTTAGCCCCGGACCGGGTTCATTAGAGTTATTGTGATGCACTGTGATGAGTGCAGAGACCACTACGCATGAAAAGCAGAGTTCAGTAAGCTGTATGGCACAGTGTCCGTGTGCCGGCTGACACGTTTACCCCATAGTTACCAGGCTAGCAGTTTTCAGAGGAAACTCAGGAGAAATTTGTTGGTACTCAGGGTTTTTCCCTCCCTTTCCTCTCTTTCTGCCACTTAAGTGAATATTTTTCTCTCTTTCTGTAGTTGCCAGTGTCTTTAAGAGCTGAACCCCGTTCCTCTTGGCACTACCTGTGCAGGTGCTCCTGGAAAGTGAGGAGGAGCCCTGCACCACCCGTGTCTACTGCCAGCAGGACTCTGCAGTGTCCCAGCTCTGGTGAGGTACCAGTGTGGGATGAGGAACACTGACGCTATCCTGCGATACTAACATGTACATCCTGTAGTGCTTGTATGCCACAAAGATTTTGGAGGGCAGAATAGGGAGAATCTATTGCTTTCTTTAGGAACAGCTTTCGTCCTCTGTCATCCCTTGACATCTGCCCCTCAGAACAGGCTTGTGGTGCAATGTGCACTTCTCTGCCCTACAAAGGCTCTGCTCCTTTTGGAAAGGCTTCCAGAAGGATACTGACAGCACTGAAATCCCATTCAGTCTGCTTGATTTTTAGCAGCCCTACTCGACTGCCCTGCAAGAACAGGGAGGAAAATTTTCCCTTCCCTTCTCTCTGGAGTAAAGTCCTCCATCACCATGTCACGAAAGAAAACAGGCTGCTTGGCTAGCTAAGGAAAAATGCTGACTTTAAACCTGAGATAAGGCTCTATCATTTACACTAACGAGCTCACTGGTGGGGACATAAAACAAAGTTTTATGATGAAAAGTAGTCCGTAGTCAGTGTTTGATGGAATATACTATTTTACTTTTTTGCTGAAAATAGACATAACTACTAATAATTTTCCCATTCAAACCTAAAGAGAAATAAATGCAGTGAGAATTGTCCCAGTAGAAGTTCAAAGATTTTGTAAGTAATCCATTATTATAAAGATTTATTTTTTAACCACAGGTTGGTCTAAATTCTTCTGGAAAGGCTATAGACTCTTTTAACTGTTTGAATAACAAATAAGTTACTCACAAGAAGTCCTTAATGAAATATTAACATTTCAGGATTTTAATTGCTAGTAACTTACGGTTACACGTTAACCTCTTAGATCTGGTAGTCGTCACTGTCCTGTCAGGTTTGATTTCTGATGGAAGCGTGCCCTGGGATGCACCCCGGGGTTGCCCTGTGACAGTTTCTGTGCCAGGTACCACACATGTCCAATATGTGCCATGAAAAGGGGAGGTGTTTAACAGCTTTGTTATCATACCCTGTCGGAGCAGTAAATGACCAGTGTTAAGGAAATCTCCCAGCTACTGTAGGTTACAAGGACTTAGACCATCCTGTTCTGAGACAGAGTAAACCAGTCTGGCTGGAGAGAGCAACCCTGCTATAACACAAGCAAAAATGGAAGAAAGCAAAGGGGTGAGAGTAGCCAAAGAGCAATAAAGATGTGTCCAGCTAAAGGACTGGAGAACTAGCTCAGGATGGCATCCATGTGAGACATGAATGAAATTTTTGCGTGTTTTTTCTCCCTCTCTGCTATTTTTTTTCTCTGCTTACTCCATTTGAGGTGTTTAAACTCCACATTATCACTGGTTCAACACCTGGAAAAGCTGGCCAGAGATGCAATACTGCTCATGGGCTTCATTGCCTGTGACCACTCACTGCTGCGTGCAGGCAAGACAAAAGTCCTACTGAAGCATTCCCCGTGGTGGTTGTATCCCTGCAGCCTTGTTTTCTATCTACCTCATGCTCCGAACAGTTGTGGCTTTGTGGCTTTAACTCATCACTTTGACAGCAACTAGGGAAGGGGTGCTGGGGTGTGTGATAGGCACTAATCCCAGAGCAGGAAGAGCGGAAAGGAAGCAATGAACATGGACACTTGGTTGTGGGTTTAATGCTGCCGGAAAGAAAAAGACAGACAAAAGGGAGAAAGTATATAGCAGAGAGGAGGAAAGTGTATGGAATGGATACAAGAGGGACAGCTGGTTTATGGGCTGCCACTGATGTATTTTCCAACTCCGTGAGTCCTGCAAGCACTGGGAATATGACAGACCCACAAAAAGGATCAGTGTGAGAGACTATGAAGCACCTGAGAAGCTGGTCTTGCGTGCATCTGATCACAATTACTATAATATTTCAAGAATATATTGCATTTCTCACAAAAATATAGTCAAATCCATGCTGTTGTAACCTTGTCTTCATATGGCTCATCACGAGATTTTAGTTCTCTGGTACCTAAAAGTTTGTCTACCTATCTCCTTCCCTCCATCCTGGCCCACCACTTTGTACCCCATGCAAAAGGCCTTGAGTGTTGCTGTTGCTTCTTTTCCCCAAGAGCAGCCACTAGAGGGAAAGATGTACACTGAAAATTCTCCTCAGCACCTCTGGAGCTTCTTCTGTAAGTAAAAGAAACAAAACGAAAAACCAAAAAGACCCCACAAACAAACAAACAAAACAAAAAACCCCAGAATTTTACCCAGCATTTGTAAGGTGGTCTGATTTCTCTTTTCAGATAAAGTACACTGAAGGAGACTATTTTTAGTATTGCAGTTGCACCGTACATCATGAAACACAGCCAAAATTAAGGGCCAGGAAAAAAAAATCATTGGCTAAATTACACAGAGGAGATTGGATTACCTGTTCAAACAGAGCTCTTAATTCTGCGTATAAATAGAATCCACAAATACAAATGCACTGCAGTAGGAAATAAAGCCAGCCAACAGCCCCTAATAACCCTTAATTATTAGGAGCTGCAGTTAACATTTGGACAGCTTTGGTCTTAATTCTTTTAAGTTTGAAGAGGCAGCATGACCGAGGTGGCCCCATTTACAATTGCAGTGAGCACACACGCTGTTCCAGCCCATGCTGGCTTTAGCTGAGCCTTCTCTGGCAGCTTGGGCTGGGATTTTGCCCTGTTAAAATAAAATTACTTATCTGAATGGCAACTAATTTCCAGTTTGAGTTATTCATTTGTAACAATGCACTTGTTTTGACAGAAGTCTACGACAAGAAAAACAAATTGAGCTCCTGACCTTGGCATCATCGCTCACTTAGGCATTTTTTTGTACCTGAAAGAAAATCTGCTGATACCCTGTGGAAATAATAAATTATCTCACGTCATCAGTCAATACAGCAACAGATCTGTTGCTGTGCATGTCATCAGTAAATACAGCTGTAAAACAGACATCTCAAGGTAAGACTGAAATTCAATGTTACTTTAAAAAAACCCTACCAACCCAAACTTGATAGTGGTATACTACACGTGGACAATTATGGTTGTATAAACCCAAAAGTGTAATAGTTGTCTCTGGGATGGTGTTTTCAAATGCCCTTAGCAGTGAGCTAATATTCTTTCCCATTTTTAAAGTTGCCCTATGTAATATATACGGGAGATCAGAAGTCAAATACTGTATTGCAGGCAGTCAGTAAAATGCAGCAGATGAAATTTATTGTTATTATCTTAGTAAGCTGTGTTGTTCTTCAAAATATACAAAACCCACTACCTGTGTAGCCAAAGGATTCTTTAAGGTAATTTGACATAAAATTACTGCTGCAATCCCCACTTTGGTTAAGATTGTGTAACTCCTTCCCCTTTGACCTTCTGTTTGCAACTACGGTTAAAATTGTCCCCTTTGACCTTCTGTTTGCAACTACCTGTGTCCACCAAAAATTCCCACTCCTGAGACTCAGGTTTGCTATAAACGTGAACTGTAAAAGTTGAATTTTTATTTCAACGTTTTATCACAATTTTTTTGAATATTTCAAAACACATGAAGGCACAGGGAAAACACTAAGCTTATTTTGTTTGATATTCTCTAGCCAGAAGCGAGATCTGAAAGTAAAAATCAGAACCATTTTTCTCTAGGAAGGAGTGCATGATTAATGCTGGGAAGCAATCTGGTTTCATTTGATCAAATGCAATGACAGAACGTGGAGGTAGGAATATACACAAATAATCACCTGGCAGTTGTTGTACATGCCTTGGAAAGCACAGGCACTCTCTAGGTGTCCATGCTCCTGATGAGTTTTACCCTCAGTGATGCCCTCTTTTTCCTGCAAGCACAAGTGAGCACAAGACAATTCTCTTGGCCTAGTGGTGTTGTCCCCTGGCCCCCAAACCAGCCTGTCTGTGTCATTTTCTGTCTTTTCTCTGCTGAGTACGACCTGCACTGGCAGGCCAGTGGCATGGCAAGTCTCTGGCCTGTTTTATCCCACAGTGTGGAACATTACAGTAATTTCTGCTGGATGGCACCCTAGCAGTTCACCTGCTCCTGCTGTGCACTCTCTCAGTGAACTCAGTCTGCTCTTTGAGATACCTTAATTGCTTGCTGTGGAAGCTGAAGGTGACACCATAAGCAAATCACCTTAAATACATGCAAAACTCTCTTACAACAGCAAACGGATGGTTGTAGAGAGGGCACAGTATGGACAAGCAAGAGTTGTTTCACTCTAAATCTCACTTTCACACATCTTCAGACTTTGTAGAGAATCACAGCAGATGCTTGGGAAGACAAGTGTCTTAAGTTTATACGGGCATATATAAATCCCTGAATTGCTTTTTGCTGCTTATATTTCATAAACTAATGCAGGAGTGAACAAACTGTATTTTCAGAACCATAAACAAATTGTATTTCATATAAGTTATCCAGTTATGGGCCAGACCTTGCATTTCTTACTCAAGAAGGATTAAATCAAAAGGCAAGTAGTCTGTGAGAAGGTGATTTTATACACAGCTAGCTAAACTCTTGCTAAATTGTTCTCTCAAAGGAAAAATAAAGGTTTCCAGTAGATTTCTCTGTACTTGTTTTCAGAGAATCTTATGCTTTTCCCCCCCTTAGAGGCTTTCTTCACGAGTGAAGCTAAAGTTAAAAGTGCAGTAAGATTGAGTTTTAAGGCGATTTTCCTAAAAAAGGATTAAGGCTCACTGGCAGTGTAATGGAGGGCAGGTAATGCTGCTGATGCTTTGTGGCTAAACTACATTTTGGTTTCTACAGATAAAAGTTCAGTACCTCTGAGCTTTAAGCTTGTTTCTGTAAGAGGTAAAAAACCTGATTATTTTGGTCTGTCCATAGTTCTTTTTCTGGAACAAAATAAGCAACCCTCTTGTGATCTGCACGGGATAGTAAGCAATCCTTGAAGTGGTTCTTCAGAGACTTATCAAGGATCATTCAACTATTTTTTTCCCTCCAGATTATTTCCAAGTTGTTTGGGGTTTTTTTTTCTTTAACCTTGTGTGAAACATTAGGGGAATTCTACAAACTAATAGTCTGTGGTCAACCTGTCAACATTGAAGTCATGGCTGGTTATCACACAATGGACAGGTCACATATTTTCTTCATATTCGCAACAGTTTCTTCTTAAAAACAAACACCAAAGAGCTCTGCTTGACAAATATGTTCTTTTCAGTCTAACATCCACAACATCTATTACAGGTTGTTAATACCTTGACACCATTTCCGTTGTATCTGAATAACAATTACCCTTTTGTACCTCGATGGCATTGACTAACAAGGCAGTTTGTAATTAGATGGGGTAACTTACTTAACTCTTGGCCCTATGTAAACATCTGGATTTGCAAATCTCCACTCCTAGCTTGGGAGCTCTGTGCCACACATCACTAATTATGCCATGTTCTTATATATCAGTCGCAACATCCTCCTGCTGAGCATCTCTTCTTTGTTCCCCGTACGAGCCAGAGCCTGTTGTCAATGCAGAGAGAATCAACACAACTGCCTGGCGCTGCGCTGCGTGTGACATTTAATGAAAATGAAGTCATGTCTAATTTGCATTGCAGGTGTTACTTCATTACACCAGAGCTGCAGCAGCTGGGTGCTACAGCACTACTCAAGTGTGCAAGGTTGAGAGTCCGTGGCAACAAGGGTGTCTGGCACAGGAATCTTGGCGTCCCCTCCTTGTCTCCCTGCCCACCTCCTGTGTGAGGTAAAGTGACACGTTTGTTCATTTTTCCAGGTCCCCGTGTTCTTGTTCTTTCTGGTAACTGTCCACAAAGCTCTCAGAGCGGTCAAGGTGGGTGTGCGTGGAAGGTCCACCCAGTCTCCTGCCAGAGGGTCACACTAAACATCAAGCAACTTCCAGCTCCTGGATTCAAATCCACAAGCTACATATAAAGAGCTCTATAGCACAAGAGAATTGACTTCTGTCATGCACAAGTGTCTTACTAGAGAAATATATGAGTATTTTTTTTACAAGCCATGAGTGTTGAAAGAACATGTATGTTTTTTTTGAGTCGAGCACTCAAAAAACTTAAAAGGGCAGAGTTGTGCTCCTTCAGTTTCCATTTCCCCATGTCATTTTGCTAAAACTGACAGGGATGCAAAATGCTCATTTTCACAGATTTTTTTTTAACTTATTAGTACCCCTTAGAAATATTAATTTTAAAGTTTATGATTCTGATTTCAGACTCAGTTAAGACCCTCAGCAGTAATAATACATTGTAAATCTTAAGCTCACATCTTGAAGTAAAACATAACACACCTTCTAACAGGCTGTGGCTCCACCCACTCACTTTCATGTCATTTTCTATTTCTAAGGAAAGTTTTTGTTTCTATTTTGTTCTCTCCCCAATTCCTTTCTGACCACTGTCCTTCCCCTATAATCATTTTGCCACTACATTGGTTTCCAGACTGCTTAACTTCTGAACATTTAAAGTAAGTGCGGGGTATTTTGATCCTCCCTGCGGAGGCTCCTGATGCCATTGGTTACCGCGACATTCCGTCCCCTCAGAGCCAGCCAGTACCAACCCACGGGCAGACTGATACTTCGCAGACTCTGTCTGACCAACTTTACAGACACGCATTTAACTTAGCAGGGCAGTTATATGAAGAAAGTTTTATTTATGGCAATTTTCAGAGAGAGATCAATTTCCCAGGTAAAAACTTAGGAATCACACAGTCGGAAGAGCACAGTAAAATAAATTAAACCCTTTACCAAAATTCATAATGATTTGCACTGGAGCTCAGTTTTGGATGAGACTCAGTTTCCCAGAGAAGATGCTACAAACTCCACGAAAGTTTTTATCTCTGAAGTTTAACTTTGTAAACACATCTGCCAGTTAGAAAATTACTTTGTTCCAGTTGTCTGTTTCTAATGTTTCATCAGTAAATCTCTTCATTTACAATCCCGGCTGATGACTTTTTGGCAGCACATCCAGAACAAATACTGGTCAGTTGCCCACCGAGACAAGGCATCCTTGCATTTTAGGAAACAACGGCGGCCCTAAACATGCACTCCGGGCTGGACCCATCGAGGGGCAGGGCACGGAGTCCCGGCCCGACGAAGGACTTTCCCTACCAGCGGGGTGCTCTGCCGGCCAGTAAAGGCTCTAGACGCTGTCGAAGTTTCTTGCTCGGGAAGCCTCGCGGTTTGTTCCTCCCCGGGATGCGAACGACGCGGCTGAAGCAGACAGCGGAGACTGGACACCTCTGAAAGGGCACCCGCAGCATCCCATCCCTCGGTGCGATCTCCGACGGGGAGGGCGCGGGGTCCCACCCGCTGATGCTTTGGCTGCTCGGAGGCGGCGGCAGGCCTTCGCCCCGAGCAGCAGCCCGCTGCCTTCCAGCCTGCCTCGCTCGGCAGCATCGCGGAAAGCCGCGGCCCCGCTCCGCCCCGCGGGCCCTCAGCCCGACTGTGCCCCGGACCCCGGTCCGCGCCGAGCTGCTCCGCGGGAGTTCTCAAGCCCCCCGCCCCGCCTCAGCCCGCCGCGCTGCCGCCGCGCCCGGAGCTCC
>WBMZ01018249.1:0-32603 GCA_013400975.1 Atrichornis clamosus | reverse complement strand
CAGCGGGGAGCTCGGGGTGCTGGCTGAAACCCCCCTGCTGTGGCATTTGTTCCCTCAGGGCCTTACAAAGGAGCTGCCTGCCCTGTGGAGGTGACAGGGGAGTGGGCTCCAGGCAGTGGCTGTTTGCTGCATTTTCATACCTGTTGCTCGGGAAGTGGAACAGAGCCCTGTGTCGCGTGGCGTGAGCACCCGAGGGGCTCTTCCAAGGGCACCTGTGCCCCCCCCATCCCTCCAGGTCACCTGGCAAGCTGGCACCTGCAAAAACTAGTTCCACCCCTGAGTGCCTGACATTCAGCAGGCAGCTTTGCGAGAGATTTCTCAAGCCACGGGGGGTTTTTTCCACGCTTCCCGAGCGAGCGTGTGCCGTGTGCGTTGGAGACTCACTGGGTGTTGCTCCCTGCAGGTTGAGGCTCTGAAGGTGGCCACCTCCCCAGGCAGCCATGGCCCCCACGCTTGCCACGGCCCACCGCCGGCGCTGGTGGATGGCATTCACAGCCATCATCGAGAACCTGCTCTTCTCTGCCGTCCTGCTGGGCTGGGGGTCCCTCCTCATCATGCTGAAGGCAGAAGGGTTTTATTCCTACCTGTGCTACGGGTTAGGTAAGGATGCTCTGGGGGCTCGTGTGGATAAGTTGCTGCTGAGGTTTGGTGGTGTGGTTGGAGGAGGGATGAGCTCCACGTCAGTCCCGGGATAGAAGGGAGGGATGTGTGCACCTCTACAAAACCAGCGGCATCCTTGTGATGGTGCAATGTGCCTGTGGGTGCTGTTGCTTTGTAGAGTGATTGGAAAAAGAAGCTTTAATGATTAGGTAGAGCTTTTCTGAATGGCCTTTTCCACTTGGCTGTGAGATTTTCCTCTTCAAGGGAAAGCTGGATGGATTCTGAAGGATGGTGATTTGGGTGAAGGGTGTCCTGAGATTGTAAGAGGAACAATATAGGCACTCTGTCCTTAGTGGTAGGAAAGAAAGGCGTGTGCAAAAATAGCAGGGCAGTCCAGTGCTGCTGTTGAGGAGAATTTGCAGAAGTCAGTGCTACTGCTCTTTCATTCCTCTCCTTTTTTCAAGTACCCAGGGTGTGCTCAAACCAGGCTGTGTTTCTGTGAGGGCTTGAGATTCACCCTCTGCCCCAGCCAGAGGAAGTGACTGCTTGTGCTGCAGATCTTGTGTGGGAAGGATAATCCTGGGAAAAGAACCTGCAGGTGGACACCTATCCCCAGCCTGGGCATGGAGAGAATTGTGCTCTGGGGGTTAAAAGTGGGGTTAAAAGCAACCTGAGGGTTAAAGTGTGGTGTGGATTTGGGAAGTTGCTGTAGTGACTGAGGGTCTGCGTGTGCTCAGAGGAGGGAAAGGCAGAGTGAAGAGAGGCAGGAGGTGCTTGGGCTCTGTCCAGGGATGTGTGATGGAGGATGAGACTGCATCAGCCCGTTTGGGGCTGGAGGAGGAAGCAGTTTGTGAAGAGAATTGGAAGTGAGTGCGTGGACCCACAGCAGGTAACGGCTGAGAACGGTGGGGGAAACCTGAAGTGTGGGGAAACAAAAGTCCAGGCAAAGGTGACTGTGAGTAACTGTGACGATACCTTGGGTTTTGCTCGTTCATCAGCTGCTTTTTATCTCCTGCTTTGTGTGCTGGAGTCCTGTAGAGCCTGTAGAGTGTTGGTGCACCTGGCAAACATCCACGTGTTGGAGTCTTTTACCAGCTGTGAGTAGCTTGGCTGCTTGATCTGCATCCTGTGCTCCGCTCACAGTGTGGTGCTTCCAGGGGTGTCCCGTGTCACTCGGGTCCCCAGCAGCATTCCAGACTGTGTGAGGGAGAGTCCCAGTGCCTGGAGACTCAGTGTAGGACTTCTGTTCAAGGCTGCTCTGTTCTCTCCACATCAGGGAGACTTTGTCACAGGCCTGTGTAAGAGAACACATTAAACCCATCAGGTGGAGACTTTCTGCCACCGAGATAAAGCACACGGGAGCTGATAAGCAAATGCTGACTGTCTCTGAGAGCAGGCATTTGCCTGTCTGCTTCCTGAGATGTGCTCTGCTGACAAGAGCTGCACTCGGGGCACACCTCCTGCTCTTTGCTTTGATTGCTTTCAGTTCATCTGCCTTTGTCCCAAACCAGTGAGATTCTCCTCGGTTTCTCACTCCTGTTTGTCAATCTGTGGCTTTTCTGGCTCTCCCCAGGGGAGTGCCCATGCCCACAGACCACAGGGAAGATGCAAATGTTTGGACTGCTGTGAAATTGCTGCCCTGGGGGCAACTGCTTCCTCCCAGTGACCAGGCTGTGCCCTGAGGCAAGAAAAATTAATCCCTGAGAAGAAATTTTTGTAGTCAAGTGTTCCCATTGTCCTCAAATATCTGGCCATCACTGCTGAATTCAGTGAGGGCTTGTGATGGGCATGGGGACATTCATCCATGCTGACTCACTTTCCTTTCTCTGGTTTTGTCCTCTTTGTAAAAATTTGGTAGGGAAGAGTCCTGGCTCCGCGTGTGGGGAGAGCAGACCCAATAACCAGCCCCAGACTGAGTTTTCCCTGTGCTGGGATTAGGATGACCCAGTGGTTGCCTTTTTCAGTGTGACCTATTGAATCCTGCAGCCAGGTGGGTGCTTGGCTGGAAGGTTGATGCAAACAGATAATGACTAGTAGCCTTTGGGCACTTGTTGTTCCTAATGCTGCTGGGTGCTTGGAAGTGTTGCAAAAAAACCAAACCAAACCTTTTCTAGTGAGCCAGAGGTTCTTGGCAGGGCTTTTGGTTTGTCAGCAAAAGCTCTTGCACTGTGTGATGCTTTCCAGTGGAGGGGAAAACTAGACCTTGTCCCTTCTGCAGGCTCTTCTCTGAAGGTAACAGCAGCTGCCCACAAAGTGCTGCAGTTCATGAAGGACTCCTTGTCTTCCTGTTGAATCCCTCACTTCCCTTGCTCGCCCTTGGCTCCTCACGTTGGGTTTTCCTCAGCCACTGTACGAATGTGGGGTCCAGTGGACTCTCAGCTCAGTCACGTGAGGGTGGAGACGGGCACCTGGGGGAAAAAAAAGCCAAAATAACAAATATTTTTAAAGCAGTTGTGCAACAGGGTTTGAGTGGGGGGTTGTACCAGTCTGGCCACCTCCTGAGAGGTATGTTTGAAATTCGCTGACAAGGAGTCTGGTAGTAGCACTTTGTTCCCATTTTAATTTTACTACACTACTACTTGGCCTTTAACCAACTGAAGCAGCATCTTTTATTCGGTGCAAGTGCTGACTCCACAGTCTTTATCACGATTCAGGGCCTTATCAGCTCTTGGGGAATTTGATCAGTTCAGGGCCTTTCGTAGCTGTGATGTTTTTGGGATTGGGAGGCTCAAGGCTTGGGTCTGAAACATGTTTAAAAAAAATGTCCTGAACTTGTTAATCTGCTCACAAAGAGCAGAGATAAGGGGCACAGAGGGCTTTCCTCTCTGACAGGGCTGCAGAATACCAAAGGGATGATAAGCTAATTCACTTACGACAAGTTAACGAGCCCTGACGTGGTCACAGGGGGAAGGTGCTGCCTTGCAGCTCTTTTCCCTTATTTATTTGAGGTCTGGGGTGGGGACCTCGAA
Organism: Atrichornis clamosus; assembly: GCA_013400975.1. Classification (NCBI taxonomy): domain Eukaryota; kingdom Metazoa; phylum Chordata; class Aves; order Passeriformes; family Menuridae; genus Atrichornis; species Atrichornis clamosus. The sequence goes on along the minus strand of WBMZ01018249.1, from coordinate 29,034 downwards.
GTCTGAAGGCCCCTTACAATCTGGGGAGGTGCAGCGACGGTTTGTGGAGAGGCTGTGCACGTGAGGCTGTAAACAGGAAAAGAGTGAACGTGGTGAATGCTCAATTTCTGCAGGAAACACGCTGTGCTGATCAGCAGCTGCCGTGGGAAGGTGAGGCCCAGGGTGAGAACTGCTGCAAAACGAAACCACAGCTGGGGAGAGAAGGGGAGTTGGACTGGAGATGGTGCCTTGCTCCTATGAGGCCTTCAACTGGGCACCCAGAGAGGGGGGCCTGGGAGGGCAAGTGGAGGGGCAGGGAAACCTGAATAAATTGCATTTGTGGTGGTACAAAGCAAGAACATCTCCTCCCAGTTCCCAGAAGCATGACACCATCCTGAAAGAGAAAACATGTTCTTATGTGGGCAGACTGCAGAATCAGTTGTTTGCACATGTCTTTCTCTGTGATTTTTTTTTTAAACCAATACTCCCAGTTCTTTGCCCTTGATTTCTCTCTTCTTCCCCTCCCATTTTTTCCCCCTTTTTCTATAAAAGAAAGAGGGGGAAGCTGAGGGTGTGTTCCACAGAGCTATTGCCAGGGTGGCTGGGGGTGTCTTGCCTGCTTGATTCAGTCTGATCCATGAAACAAGATGAAAGGAAAGCTCCTCTCTGCCATCTGAGATGGCAGTCACTCCTGAAAAAGCCAGACTCGTTCCTCTGGTAATGTGGTGTGTGTACCTGGGATTTGAAGAGGTCAGTAAAGAGCAGTTAATGATTGACCCTTGCTTGGAGCCTACAGCACTTAATTTGGGAGAAAGGATGACTTTAAATGTTCCAGCCTGAACAAATCCCACCGATGGTCTTGACATAAATGATTACCGAGCCAGCCTTCTTCTCACCTAAGCTGTCATTCTTTAAATAGTAACTTGAACTACTAATTGGGCAGTAGAAATCCTGCTGCTTGTACGGGGAGTGCTGTAAAAATAGGCAGCATGTTCTTGTAATTGCTGGTAAAGACTTGTAGCTTCTTCTGGCTCGTCAGTGAGGCAGCACCGAGTGTACGCGGCCTCTGTGCTGCTGCCTTGTCCAGGTGTCTCCTGCCTGTCACACCTGGAATGTTGCATGCAGGTGGATTTGGCAGGAGAATTTGGGGAGGGCACCAGTGTGGGCACGGGGCCAGCCCTTCCCCAGAGCGCTGCTGCAGCTGGAGCCAGGCACGTAGGAGACTTTCCCCGGGAGCGTGGCGTGCACCGATCTGGAACAGGATCTGAGCTGTGATTGAGGGAAGCTGCTGTTTGCTGTAACCAGGTGCATTAGGTAGGTGAGTAGTTAGGCAGGTTCTCTGCCCATTAAACTCCTCCTAGCTGCGTGTCCTGTGCTGCCACTCGCTCTGCTGTGCCAACCAGCTGCTGGCACCCAAGTCCTGGATGAGACGGCTCTTGGCTGGATCTTGTGCATGCTGCACACACCTGCAGCCCCTCCAAAAGGTTCTATTTATGGAGGTGGCTCAAAGGATCAGGGGATGTCAGGGTGCCAAGGGCTGCTTGAATCATTTCCATTACGCCTCAGTGGATCTTGTCCTGTTGCTCAGGGGCTGCTTCTATTTTCACAAACAATTTGTATTTCCACACAGCACTGTTGCCTGGCCCCTCCTTGGAGCTGGCACTGAGCAGCTGTAAACAAGGTGGTTGGAACAAGCAGGGGCTGAAGTTTGGTGCCCCGTTCCCAGCCTTCCTGGCTGCAGCAGGTGCTCAGAAAGGGGCAAATTTCCTTGCTGTTCCTGAGCTGTGTCCTCCTCACCTCCTGGTGTTGGTGCCCATCGTGCACGCTCGTCGTGGGAGGGCCAGCAGGCGTGTGCTGCGGGAGCTCCTTCACAGCTGTACACATCAATAAGTTAACAGGGATTCATACTCCAGCCTTAAATGCTGAATATTTCCTTGTGGGGAGGGTTACAGAGGCTTTAACACGTGCAGCCAGAAGTTATAAGGTCACTGCACTGCTCATGTCCCTCCACCCTTCTTCTACTCCGCAGCTGAGCTATCTCTGGAGAGTGCTGACACAGGGAAACTGCTACTACTTTGTCAATTCCCCCCCTCTCCTTGTTTTCCCGAGTTTCACCTCTCACCCACATCTGTTTCCTATGAATTTATCTTTGTGTAGAGCCCAAAAGCCTTGATGCTGTGGGTGAAAACTGCAGAGAGCCTCCCAAGTCTGTCCAGGACTGATTTCTGAGGCTGTGACTTGAGAGCCTCGGGCTGCAGTGCTGTGGAGGGGATGCTGCTGGTGGGACATGTGGTGTTCTGGGGGTATTTGTTGCTTGCTCTGGCTATCCATGACTAACAGGGCAAAAGAAGGGACAGATGAAGTTATCAATCAGGAGCACATGGCAATGGGAAGGAACTCAGGCTGCCCTCAGGCAGTTTGAGACCAACTTGGCAAAGGTGCTGGTGGGAGCAATGTGACTGGAGAGAAATGCCCTGTGCCCTCTCTGGAGTGCTGGGAGGGGACAGAGGAAGGTTTGCAGGCAGCTCCAAAGCCTCAGATATCAGCCTCTGAATTCCTGCTGATACCTGATGGCTGGAAGGTGGAGTGAGGTTTGTTTGCAGTGGACACAAAGCTGGGAGAGTGGTTTTGGGCTGCTGGGAGAGACAGGGTGAAACCAGCAACTGCAGAGGTGCTGAGGCTTGGGTAGAAGGGAAGGGGTTGCAAGATGGGGCTGTGTGATCTCCAGAGATGCAGGGAGGGTGAGAGCAGCCAAGGGGATCTTCTCCACGAGCCACACCAAGCAGTGAACATGAAGTCACTTGTACATCAGGGATTCCTGCTAATTAACTAACTAACCAGGGCTCACTGGGAATCTCTAGCCTTGCTTCATGCAGATGGTTATGCGGGAGACTTCTCTCTCTGTTCCTCCTTTAATATTGAACTTTGTCAGATCCATTATTAAATATGAAGGAGAGTGTTTTATATCACTGGCTTGCAGCAGCAGCAGCAAGAGAGCAAGTGCTTTGTCATACCAGCAAAGGTTACAGATAAGTGTTGGGAGCAGGAGAGGTGGAGTGCTCTGGAGCTGTGAGTTAATGGAAGTCTGAAGGCACACGTACTCACTCGAGGAGTTGTAAGCCACCTTGGGATAGGCGTGTAGCAGGGGAAGAGTTGACATGAGGCAGTAAAAGGGAACTTCTTTCCTTTCTTTTTTTTTTTTTTTAACTGTCCTGTTTCTGTCTCAGTTACACAACGTGGGCTCTGTTCAGCGTGGGAGTTTGCATGCAGAGTTCCTCATGTAAGGGCAAGAACTGAAAGCTGGAGATATAATTGATCTGTATGACCTAAACCTGTTTTGAAAGAATAGAAAATGCTAATTATGGGGCAGGAGTTAAAGATGCATCAATCCTGCAAAAAACAGAGAAGGCAGGTGAGCTGCCAGCCCTCCTGGGAACAGGGTAGTTAAATCCAGGAAGGATTTTTCAGAGCCAGGGCAGTCAAAGCAGGGTGGCTACTGCAAAGCCATTCTTCATCCTGATGCCTGCAGTGAGGGTAGGAAGCTTTTTATTTGAGCAGGCTGCTGCTCAGTGCCAGGCCTTGTCAGCCTGGTGTCTGGAACCAAAATAACCGATTTGGCTGTAGCTGTCGCTACTTTTGTTAGGGAAAAGATCTGTGAGAACATGACAGCTGTAGATTAGGAGGACCTTATTTTTGTGTTATTCCCTTCAGGTTCAGCTGGGTTTAGTGCCCTGTAATTGCCAGGCCCTTGCTGTATAGTTGTATTCATACACTAATGAATCTCCTTTCTTAGGTTTTTACCCTGCTGCTGTATGGGATGCCTGTCCCCTGGGTGCCTGCGCATCCTTTTCCTGCTCAAAGCAGAGCTCATCAGATTTCCCTTGTCCTTCTGCTGCTCTCCTTCTCCATTTCTCACTGATTATAATAAAAACTGGACTGTGGAGGGTGTAGGCCCAGCAGGGCTTTTCCCTTCCCTCCCTCCTGCAACGCTTCAAGCCTTGTCCTAACACCCGCTCCTCTCTCACCCCACGCAGAGAACACCAACAGCAGCTCTGAGCATGAGAACAGCACAGATGCAGAGCACAAATGGCCTTCCTGCAACGCCCAGGATGAAATGCTCAACTTGGCCTTCACCGTCGGGTCCTTCCTGCTCAGTGCCATCACGCTGCCCTTGGGAATTGTCATGGACAAGTACGGCCCTCGCAAGCTGCGGCTGCTTGGCAGGTGGGTGTCCTGGGCTCCCTGGGTGGGCTGAGGGGTGAATTCCCACATTACCTGGGGCAGATGGATGCTGTCTGGGTGCTGTGCCTGTTGTGGGGTCCCTGCAGCCTTGGGAAGAAGCCTATGAAGGATGGGGCTGGGGTCTGCTGGGAGCTGGTGGCCGTGCACAGGCCAGCAGAGCAGCTTTGGGATGATTTCAGCCAGCACAGTGGATTGCTCCATAAGGGAAGGGCCTGGAACTCCATGTCCACGCTTCAGCTCTCCAGCGTTGCTCTGTGATCCCTGTCCAGATGGAGCCTGGAGGAAGAGCGGAGTCATTTGTGAGTCATGGAGGGTAGCTTTCTCCTGGAGCTGGGAGCTATGTCCTGAGAGGCGCAGGCCCAAGATGTTACATCATTGTTTGCAGGCTGGGGAGTTAACTCGGGGATAAACATGTCCTGTTGCCATTCCCAGGGCCCTTCTCTTCCATGTGGTGTGTGTTGCTTTCTGCCTCAAACAGCAAGGTCATTAGCTGCTCCCATCATGGCATTAGGGGTTAGTGGCTTTTGGGATCAGTGGACCCCAGCGCTGTTTTTATTGTCACAATTTCAATGCAGTGAACTTGATCAGAAACCAAACTGGCCTGTAGGCAGAGTGGGAAGAACAGGGCAGATCTGTGAGTCAGACCCTACCAGAGTGCTGGGGCTTGGGACAAAGGCTGCTGCTGCCTTTGGTCACCTCGAGGTGAGGGCTGGAAAACTGGTGGGAATTTGGGTGCAGCCAGGGCTGCGTCAGTACTGGGAAGAAAAACCTCCTGCCTCAGAGCTTGTGCAAGGCTTGTCTGTAATATTTGTTTGCCAGTAACGTTTGGGTATTTCCCTGGATTTTTCTTTCCAAATGGCCAGCTTCCCTCCCTCTTAACAGAAATTACCCTGCCCTTGCTTAACGAGGAGCTGAGAAGGTGGAAGCAGACGGAATTTACTGTGGGCAAGGCTGTTTGTGAGAAACTCATGGCTCTGGTTCCCTTTCAGTGCCTGCTTTGCTGTGTCCTGTGTGATGATTGCCTATGGTGCCAGCAACCCAGACTGTAAGTCCACGTCTCTGCTGAGCTGGGAGGATTTCAGGGCTGTGGTTTGGGGTTTTTTGGGGAAGCAGACAAGTGTGCTTTTCCTTTCTCCCTCCAGTGCTGTTCTGGGGTCTTGCTGAGGACACAAGCCAAGCATCTGCCAGCCTGAGGGAGCCAAGTGGCTCTGGGGAGGTTTCACAACACTGAGTGCAGAGCTTAGCAAAGGCCAAACGTCTGAGATACCCAGGTCTCTCAGCTGTGTGTTTGGGCAGGGCCAGGTCCTGTGAAGGAGCAATTCCAAACAAGTTCATGGCTTTCTCAGGGTTGGGAAATAGGTGAGAGCGTGCAATGTGTAATTGGCTTTCCCGACAGGGATAGATGGAGCTATCAAGAGCAGATAGTGAGGTGACACTTTGAATCCAGCTTGTCCAAGTAAATCTTCCTTTTGAGACGCATCAGACATGCTGCATCAGCAAAATCTGTTCATTAGAGAAAATAAACCCTTCCATCGTGGGGAAGGATGATCCCATCCTGAACTCTGTCTTGGAGGAGAGCCCTGTCCTTCCTGGTCTGTGTGGCTGGGAAGGTGGGTCAGGAACAGCAGGACATGTCCTGAGGGTGTTGATCCACTGAGGTTTCCACATGTCAGGACCAAAGCCCTCAGGGCTCTGTCTCCTTTCCATCTGCACCTCGCTGAAAGCTAAGGGCAATTATTTTATTGTTGCAGCTCTGTCTGTGCTGATTTTCATTGCCCTGGCTCTGAATGGCTTTGGTGGGATGTGCATGACCTTCACGTCGCTTACGGTAAGTGAAGAGTTACTACCTGACTGTTTCATCCCTTGCTGTGGCTGTGAGCTGGGCTGGCAGGAAAGAACAGAGTGGATCTTCTGCCTGTGGTTTGAATAGCACGTGTTTGTGTTTGGTACAAAGGGTCACTCACCCTTGGGAGTGAGTCCTTGGTTGTTATTCTAAAGCTTGTTTTCCCCAATCTTTTTTTTTTTTCACCTGCCCTTTGTATCTCAGGTGAAGGTGGGGGAATAAAGGAAGTGTTTTTGTCTAGGGCTCATATGCCTGTACATGCAGTGCTCAGCTACTTGGCACAGGCTGGACATGTGTTTGCACTGGATTTAGCACTGACATACTGCAGGAAGAATCAGCAGGGCACAAACCTTTGCAGCTGGGCATGACCAGCTTTCTGCAAGCACAGCTTTGCATCTCGCCCCAGGAAAATGGTTCTTCTTGATCACAAAAGCTTTTGCTTTCAGAAGGGTGAGAGTCCCTTACAGGTTTCTGCAGAAATGCTGTGTTGTTGAATGTGCACTTGGATATGTGTAGTTTATGGATTGTATGGAAAGCTTTGGTCAACAACTGTCAGCTGGAGCTCTGCATTTTGGGGTTCTTTTTGCCTGGAGGCAGGAGCAGTATCATTCTCCAAATAACTGCTTTATTTTCTGCCTCATTACCCCGATTGTTGTCAGTGTGGCTGGAACAGGGCTGGGTGGAAAGTCGCCCAGAAAACCAGCCTGGGAAGCACTGACATTTTCTGAGCTGCACTTGAAAACTTCAGGTTTGGACTGCACTACCTTGAACTTGCTGTTGAAGTAAAACTTCCTGTTAAAGTTACCTCTAATTTAACTGGGCTTAGACGCTGGCTGAAAAAGGCTTAGACACTGGCTGAACTCCTGAGACCTAAATTTGGCAGAGGCTGGGTTTACAGAGCACTCTGTGTACCGTGATTTTGCTGCTGCTGTTGCTTTCATATATTCAGAGCTTTCAAAACTCTGTGCAGATGTTGCTCTCTCTTTCATATGTGCTGTTCTTCACTGGAAGCCTTGGCTGTGATCCCAAGGAACTATGGGGCAAATGTCATCCTGCCACACTTCAAATAAAAGGAAGAGAGGAGCACATCAGTACTGCTATGGGAGAGGATTCCCATCCTGCTGCTGCCAGCATTGGTTCTTGTCTTCCTGGGTGTTTATTAAGGGGTCACAGACTATTTTAGAACCACTAGTGATGACAGGAGTGAGGGCAAGGGTAGGGCAGAAATAGATTGGGTGTGCTGTGCTGTGGCTTTTAGCACCAGAAGTAAGCAAAGCCACTTATTAGTGCCCTCATTAGTGAGCCAGTGCTAAGGAAGTGCAGCAGCAGGAAAAAGGTCAGCTTTTCCAAGAAGAGATCCAAGCCTTGAGGAGGTCTGAAGATGCTGTGAGGTCACACAGAGGCCTCAGGTGGAGCCCATCCCCTCCAGACCGTTTTGTAAAGAGTCAGGCTTCAGGCCTGACTTCTCAAATCCAGAGTCAGGTGTAGCTGCCTGTGCAGCTGCACAGAGGCATTTGGGTACCTGAGGCTTGTGAATGTGATTAAAAATAGCCTCAAGTGGGAGGGAAGCGCTTCTTCACCTGCATCGCAGCGTAGCTGTGCTGCTGACTGTTGGAAGCAGCTGTATTTTGGTCGTTGGCAGCTCTACTGTTTTATCATTCTGCCTGCAAGCTGCACTTTTTGGTGTGTCAGGAGCCGTCTTCTGCTGTCACACGGTGATATCTTGCGGATCCCTTCCGGCTGTGGCCCGTGGGGACAGGGAGGCAAGGCAGGAACATAGGGAGGACAAGCCCGTGGCTTGTGCCCGGGCGGGGGGAGGACGGAGGGAACGCTGAAAGGGGACACTCAAAAGACCTTTTGTAAGGACGTTCATTAGCGAGGTGATGAGCCCTGATGGGCTCCCGCTGCCAGGGGAGCTCGTCCTGGCTGCCACAGGCGCACACGTGCAGGCACAGGTCACAGCAAGGTGACTCCCTGCTCCTGCCAGCTGCAGGTGACCTGAAGTGCTCCAGGAAATGGGTCAAGCCCCACCGGTGCTGTGCCACCCCGGGCAGGTTGTGGTTGCTGCTTTGTGCCGGGGTGTCTATCAAGGGTCGGGATGCTCCCTGGGTGCTGCAGCTTGTGGGATTTCATCAGGTGTTGCAACGTCCCGGGGACACCTGTGTGCATGAGCATGGTGTGATCTGATGGCAGGGCAGGGGATGGGGATCCTCAGGCAGGGATAAACGGGATCTCGGAGGATTAGAGCCTGGGACAGTGCTCCACAAAGCTTTGCCTCTTGAGTTTAAAGCCTTTTTCAGTAACAAGTCCCCAGGGTATCATGAGAGCACATGGCAAGCCGTGGAGCCAAAACAAGCTGCTGTTCATGGGTGCCTTGCCCGTGGCCTGGGGAGGAGGGGGAGCGAGCAAACGGGGCCGTTCCCAGTTCTGGGAACAAGGTCAGACTGTGCCTGTTGTTAAAATGCAGAGGGGAGATTTCTGCCTCGTGACTTGCTCTTAGCCAATATAAGTGAAGATTGGAAATGGAAACAGATCTGTGTTGGTGGCTCTGACAGCAACACAGGAATCTGGCGCTGGTTCTGCTCCGAAGCTATTTCATGCAAAGAAATAAACATGTGTGATAAATTACCACAAAGAGCCTTTTATAGATTGTTCTCTGTCCTGTTTTCCTTTCAAAGAATTACAGCTGCTTTGCTCTTATTTTCTGCTTCAAATGGCCCCCTTTAATCAGAGAGGGGGGGGACATCTCTGTGTAGGGAATCTTCTTTGCTGGAAATATTAGGAAAACTGAGGGCTCTGTGAGCTTTTGTTTGTTGGAGAATGGGAACAGGAATTTCCATATGCTTTGGGCAAAGGGGGCAGTTTGAGGCTTTCCTGGAGAACATATTTTTAGTGTCTGTGTAACTTCCAAATACACCCCCGATAGGGAAAACAAAGTTTAATTGAACAAAATACCATTCTTCTGTAGTCTAGTTCTCAATCCCTTGACTTCCTCCCCTCTTCTTTCAAGTAGTCCTTGCAACAGGAGGGAAACTGGGTTTGGAAGCATACTGTGGTATCTTCTGTATATGGATTGTCTCCAGGGAAAAGTGAAAAAAATGATAAAAAATGGTTTTAAACTCGCTGTAGGGCAGATGAGAAAAAAAAATCTGCAAGAGGAAATGATTTATTAGTTTAGGATTACGTACCTGCAATAAAGGACTCCAGTAAAAAACAGTTACGTGTGGCAACATTCACTGAGTGTCTTTGTGACAGGGCATAAAGTTAATAGTACATTGAGTCTTAGTGACCTTTAAACAGGAGGCTTAAGAGTTTCTGTCGTCATAGGTCTTGCAGAATTGGAGTTGTCATACCAGAATGGGCAGAAGTCAGTGGAGGAGTCACTTCTGGCTTGCGGGAATAAGATCAGAATGAGGATCAGATCCCTTTTGGTGGCAGAAAAACAAAGAGCTCACTTGCTCCGTGGCTTGTGTTTTTTGCTGGGTTGGTTTTTTCTTTTTTCCCCCCTCTATGTGGTTCAGGTTTTTTCCAATGCTTACTACTGTAAAGACAGCATGAAAAATGACTTGGTAAATATTGCATGTTATTTTAGTAGCTGGTCTTTAAATGAGACCTGCGCAGACACTGCCAGTGCTGGCACAGTCTGAGAGGTTTTCTGTCTGGGTATGGAGTACTTTTTCCCTTCATCTCCCCTCTGCCCCTCCAGGTAGTCCCACATTTCTTTTCCTTCCAAGTGCTCAGTGTTTGCAGCTTTTGCTTTGATTGGGTTGGATAAGACCTTAAATCTCTTCTGTCCAATTTTTTTAATTTAGCTGCTTGCTTGGTGCCAAATTGGATTTTAGGAAATCTTCAGCCTTTCTAGGACTTCTGTCCCAATCAAGGCAGAAGCAGACTTGGGTTCTTCTGGTCATGGCTGCCTGTTTTGTCATGGCTACTGAGGGCCTCCAGTAGCCCTCAGAGGAGGAGGATCCACCTGGGAGTTTCTTGTCTGCTGTATGAAAAAGGCTTTTTTGCGGACTCTGGGCCTCTGGGGAAAACCAGCCCGAGCCAAGAAGCAGCTGTGTTTGTGGAGCTCCTGCCCTGCCCTGAGCTCCCCAGCAGGAGCAGCTGTTTGTTGTAATTTCTAGATATTATTTTAGGTTTGGGGTGTTTGAGATGAAGCGCCCAGCCCGGTGACAGTGGCTGGCCTTTTTTTGCAGCCCACAGATATCCCCCTCTGCAGATGCTGCTTTCTGGGGGTGTGTGTTTAGGCCACTGCTTTCCAAGAGGAGATTTTTTAGCGCCTGGTAACAGACCTTTGGATCCTTTTGCCGTTTCCTGTCTGCAGCTCCTGAAAGCAGCCTGCTGGCAGCTCTCCCGAATGCAGGGATCTGGGATGGGTGTGGGGATCCTCCGCAGAGCAGTGCAGCTTTTTCTGCCTCCGCCGGGGTTCTCTGGCAGCATCAGGCTCAGCACATCATTCCTGCTGCTCCCTGGCCCCGGGGTTATCTGAGGACCTGGAGGCTGCACTGCATAGGAAGCTCTGCAGTGAGGCACAGGGATGATAAACAGCCAGATGGATCCTGGAGTGTTCCTGCACAGGAATACTTGTGTTGTAAACACGCCGTGACACAAGCCAGATTTGCCTGCCTTAGATGCTACTCCTGGGAAAGATGGATTTGTTTTTCAGCAGTGGAAGGGGAATGTGATGGCAGCGTTTGCTTGGTCAAATATTCTCTGAATCATTTTGTTCAGCAGCCTCTTTGCACAGATAAAACGCTGGTTGTGCTTTAGGTCCTGGAAGGCATCTGCAGTGTCCTGCTTTGAGGCCCTCTGAGGTTGACGTGGTAGTGATGTCAAGTGAATTTGGGGAGTAAGTGACCCAAAAAAAGGAGGTGGGAGGGAAATGTGCCTGCCTGCAGCAGAATCTCTGCCTGTTGACCAGCTTCAGGAGGCATCAGCCGAGCTCTCCGTAACCTAACACCTCCAAAGCTTCTCCCTGTAATTTCCAGTTTTCAGGCCATCGTTAGTGAGTGATGGAAACTTGTTCACTTCTGGTTGTTTAGGAAAACAGGGAGTTCCTCCTTTCCCAGGAGAGTAGGAAGGTTTCCCAGCTATTTCTACCTGTCCCACTCTGCTTTTGGGTCTTGAGTGGAAGCCCGGGCTGGTGAGCCCTGCTGTTAAGGTGGCAGAAGTGGCTGCTGTGAACTGCTGCTGGCTGCCCCTACTGAGAGCTTTGCTTTCCCAACAGATCCTTGCAGAACCAGCCTGGTTGGCTCCCAGCAGTGCCAACACACCTGATGGGAGCCCAGGCAGTGAAGTGGGATGGGTGGCAGGAAGAGCAATGTCAGGTGCTGTTGCTTGCTGCAGAGCTCAGTAGCTGTGCTGGGCAATGAATCCTTGGATATCTGGTGTCTGTGACTTTTTCCCTGCACCTATCTCTGAGATGGTGTGCTTGGGCATCTGAGCCATCCAAATGCTGCAGAAATGATCAGTAGAGAGAGCCTGCTGACATGGAAGGAGCCATGGAGATGGCTAGAAATGGAAATGCAGACAGCAGCACTGTTCGTGTTTGTCTCTGCTCCTTCTTGTTATAACAGGAACTTTCTGGTCTACTGCAAAGATTTGGGTGCTGACCCAAGGTACATAAACAAAGTTGGCAGTTCAAGGTGTTGCAGGGTTTGTTAAAGACTGCAGCAGTCACAGCCTGTGTCTAACAACCCTGGACTAAAAAGAGGGTGATAAATAGAGAACTTGGGCACATGTTTGTGGGAGAGGAAAAGAAGTAGTGGCTACAGACTTGGGGTAAGGAACTGTTAAAGAAAGCACAAGAGCTGGAGCAAATGCTCCTGTGCTAAAGGTGATCAATGCCAAATATGCTGTCAGTCTGGAAAGAAGCAGTGTCATTAAGCACATAAATCCTGGGTTGTAGACATTCCCTGTCAATGCAACCTGCAGAGCAATATCCTGAAGAGCTAAGTCATTCCTGAGTAAAACCGGCTGCTTCACATTCTGGTATCCAGAAGTCTTAATCCTAAATGCCAATACCTTCCTAAGAAAGCCTTGTTCCCTTGGCAGCAACCTGTTTCAGCTGATTTTTCTCTTTCCCCAGCTGCCCAACATGTTTGGTGACCTCCGTTCCACGTTCATTGCTCTGATGATTGGCTCCTATGCTTCCTCGGCCGTGACTTTTCCAGGAATCAAGGTGAGGCCGTGGGATCACGACTCGTGACTGGTGTTGTTGTGCTGGTGTCTTGCACCATTTAGCAATAATGTGGCAAGAAAGAGAGGCTTATTTACTGAAGCACTCTTTTAGAGATGTGCATTTGCAAGATTCAGTTCCTGTCTGTATTAAAGACTTCCCAAGTGACTGCCTCAAGAATGCAGCAAATAGAACATTTTAGAAGTGCTAAGTAAAAGTGAAAAACTAAAGATCTTTTTTAGAAAAGGTTGCTTTGTTAATCTCTAAGAAAAGTGTATATATATATATGTTTATTTTTTAAAATACACATAGGTATATTTAATCTGTGGGATTGTCGTAATTGGTTGGTTTTGAATATAATTTATATTAGCAAATGGCACTGAAGGGGCAAGAGATGGTCACCTGGGCTGCCTGGATAGATCACCTTGTTCTGAACCAGGGATGTTTCATTGCAGAATTAGCATAAAGGGGATATAGTGTAGGTAAGGCACTCAGGTGTGCAGGGAAGTTCCTGCTGGTTTTCCAAGAAGGTCCTTGTCACAAAACTGGTTTTTGTTACCACTTGAGTTTAACCCACTTGAAATGTATCATGTTGTTCTTTCCCACCAGTTCCTCTCACCTCAGTATTCTCTGAATGAGGTCTGTCTTTCTGCTTTTATAACCAAAACCATATTCCCTTGTGATTTCCAGGTTATTTATGACTTTGGGGTCTCCTTCATCCTTATTCTGCTTGTCTGGGCGAGCTGTGCAGGACTTGTTTTCCTCAACTGCTTCTTCAACTGGCCACTGGAGCCTTTCCCAGGACCAGAAGACATGGACTACTCGTAAGTCTCTTCCGGCCAGGCCTCCAGTGCTAATCCCATTCCTAATCCTCTAGGAAGAGCTGGCACAAAGAATTGAGTGGACAGGGAATTTCCTTGCATGTTGTTTATTGCTGCCACCTCTTAAATTGATGATTTATGGCTGCCATCAGCATTCTTTTGATTGGTGAATACCTGTGGAACTTTCCAAACTGTAGGAATTACGAAGGAAAAATCATCTGTCCTGGTCATAAGTATTTTTGTATTGATTGGCCCAGGGAAAGCATCTCTGTGCTCTGGATCAAAACCATTTGTGGGTCTGTAGATGGAAACCTGTGCCTTAAACCCCCTGACAGCCTTTCTGACTCTTGCGGCTTTGCTGCCTCTGATTCCTCACCCCTGTGCTGCAGCTCTCATGCTCTTTGCAACCCAACAGGGTGAAAATAAAGTTCAGCTGGCTGGGATTTGACCACAAGATCACGGGGAAACAGTTCTACAAGCAAGTGACGACCGTGGGGCGCCGTCTCAGTGTGGGGAGCTCCATGAAGGGCCCCAAGGAGCCGGCAGCTTTGCAGGAGAACAACAAACTCTGTCTGTCTACGGTGGACCTGGAAGTGAAGTGCCAGCCTGACAACGCAGGTGTGGTTCTGTGGGTGCCCCGGGGATGCCTGTGCTGGCACAGGCCTGTTGGCCTCCCTGCTCTGCTCCAGAGCTGTTTGTGAGGGAGCAATACGTGATCCAGGTGTTGCCAGGGCCGCGTGCCAGCCGCTAGGACTGAAATACAAGTTGAGTTATATAAGGAATCCTGTCCTTGTAGCCTTGGCTAAATACATATGGTGTAGCCAGTGGTGGGGACACTGCGTTGGAGTGGGTGTGGCTGCAGGAGGACAGGGCAGTTGGTCACTGCTGTCTCTTAGGGACGTTGTTGCCATCATGACCAAGCCTTCCTTACTCGGGGGCCTCATAGAATGGTTTGACTTGGAAGGGACCTTAAAGATCATTTCATTCCACCTCCACCCCACTTTCCACCAGAACAGGTTGCTTAAAGCTCTGTCCAACCTGGTCCTGATGGTGAAAGCAAATAGTTTGAATCTTTTTTTTGTTCTAATCCACTGAATCAGGCGAGTCTTCCTTCTTGCTTTCTTGGCCCAAACTCCCAGCATCTACAGCTGTTGATCATGGAAGTTTGTAAGGCACCAGGTAGTTAAGTGTGAACTCCTTGGAGCTGCCACTGGCACTTCTAGCCAGGAGAAGACCTGCTAGGCAGAGGTGAAATTGTAAATGTTTGCCAAGGGGTGCTGCCTTCTTCAGAGCCTCTGTTATTCCTTCTGCAGCTACTCCCTCCTTCATGAAGAGTGTCTTCAGTCCCATCCTGTTGCTCAGCCTTATCACCATGTGTGTCACTCAGCTGCGCCTCATCTTCTACATGGGAGCCATGAACACCATCCTTGAGTTCCTGTCTGGAGACGAAAATCAAGGTAGGGGAACCTCTGGAGATCTTTATCTGCTTCCCTGGAACTGGGAGCTGACTCAGTTGGTCCTTGTGAGAGGCCAGAACCTGATTGCTCAGCAGGTGTAGGGCAATCCATGGTGTCCAAGTGCACTGACAGCTGCTGGGAGGGTCCAGGGAAGGGCTGGAACCAGCCCAGCACAGAGGAGCAGCGAGGTAGATGCTTGAATGTCAAGCTAATTTTAGCCCTGTGTCTGTTAAATACAACTCCATGTTATATCCCCATGTAGGTTGTTGAAAGTAGCCTCTCAGGGTGGACTGTGATAATTTCTTTTTAAACTGGAAACCTTATTTCATCAGGTATTTGCTTAACTTATCCTAAGCAAGCACAGAATGCCGAGCAGCTGACTCTCATGACTAATGGTTGGACTTGGTGCCTCAGCCCAGCAGCTGGGGGTGGGAGAAGTGAAGTCAGAGCTGTTTTGTGCAGCTTGGTGTGTGCTGGGGAGGCTCAGGGGTGCTCCCTGTGCTGGACTCTTCTGCATTTATAGTTCTGATGAAGTTCATGGAGCAAACAGGAAAGAGTACATTAGTTTACTGCTGAAAATACCCAGGATTGCAAAACAAGACTTAGCCTTTTTTGTTTTGGTTTGTTTTTGTCCTTTGTAGTAAGATCCAGTTTGAACTTGTTAAATCTGGATTGCATGAAGCTGATAAATCAAGAGGCACTCCTCTGAAAACAGGAGTGAGCTCTGGGGGAGGGAGGGAAACTCAGGAAACTCCAAGTGCCCTGGCATTCCCTGAATTGCTTTGTTTCTCGAGCCTCTGACAGCCTGCAGCATTCAGCTCTTTATCTCCTGGCTCAGGAGCCAGCTTAGACATTAAACAGCAAAACAGGACCAACTTCACACTGCCTACCTTTCCCCATACTGCTTCCTTTTCTGCTTACCTTGTAACTCTGACACTGCTTTTTTAAAAAAAAATTTACTTATTTCTTTTTACCCTAGCTTGCTCTAGTTATTTTATTTTTATTTTTTCCCCTCTCCTCCCCTCCTTGGAATTTTAGAATTAATATTAACTATATAAGCTGCCAATTCTGCTTAGATCAATCTCCATGCTAAAACAGGGATTGTGCCCCTTGAGTATATTGCATTTTTTTCTGTGCCACCTTTAAGATTTCTTCCTATTTTTCCCTTCCTCCCCCTGAATGCCGCCTGGGCTCCTTGCAGTGCAGTCGCTGTCTTGGTGTTTCCATGGCATCAGCAAAACAGTGGCATTGTCTGGTGGCAGCAGTGTCAGGCTGTGCTGCAAGAGCAGTTCCAAGGCACGTGCAGCTCTCTAGAAGTGTAATCTGTGTGGGTCAGGAGAGGATGGGATGCTGCTCCCTTGGATTCCTCCTTCTTGCATTTATTCACCTCAGTGTGGTTTGCTCACAGAGCTCCCTCCACCTGCAGGTGCCCTCGGGAGCACTGAGCAGGGGAAGAGGAGATTTGAGTCAAACCCTGCAAGTGGTCAAGGAAAAGTTAAATGTTCCCAGGAGCAGAACAGGAGAGAAGGATATGGGGAAAATCATGCAGATAAGTAGTAAAGTCTTTAAGTTGCAGTGAGGCAAAGTGTTCTTGAAAGTTCTTCCTGGGCAGATCATGGTGACTTAGACCTGTCGTGAAACCAGAAGGTGGAGAGAGCAGTCAGCCTGTGGCTACTTATTTTCTGAAAACCCCCCAAAAGATAAGGAAAAAACTTAAGGGTTCAGTAGCTCTGCAAATGACTGTGTAATTGTGTTGTAGGAAGGCAGGAGAGAGCAGACCTTTTGTGCCTAGAACTTGAAATTTGGCTGTGTCTTTCATAAATTGTCACCTTGCTTTCAAATGTGGTGATACTGGGAGACCTTGGATAGAATCAGGGCTGGAAAACGCAGCTGTATGAAGTGCCTGCTTGGGGTAGTTTTGAGGGAAAAGCATGTAGAACAGTGAATTTAAAGACTTGTGCCCTTGTGTGCTCCGTTTGCTCTATCCAGGCTTCTCCTTCTGCCATATCTACATCTGCTGGTATTTGCTAGGTATTATTCTTGCTTTTTCTCCTCAGGAAATAATGTTTTTTAAGATGATAGATAAGTTGAGGGGGTCCTGTGTTGTAGCAGCAGCTACTGTCTTTCCTCCTCTTCTCTTGCTGACCCAATAAATTTCATTCCCTAATTCAAGTTGGCCTCTGCCCTTGCTGTTTAGAGCCCAAGATTAAGTGTTCAGGATAGCATAAAGAGGCAAAACATAACAGCGTGGCTTGCTTCTTACCCTCTATTAAAAAATAACCAGACAACAGTAAATCAGCTCCTGGAGTGCTCACAGAGAGTGATGCCACCTGTTTCTCTTGGCTGCAGCAGTTGCTGTAATGAGAGGAGATGTGGGGTCACTTCAGGGCTTGCCTTTGTGGGAGTAACGGGGGCATGAATGTGAGTTTGGAGGTTGGAGTTGGAAGTTCCTCTCGGTTCCTTTGCCAGCAACTGGAGCCAGGAAAGTATCACCAGGTGCCACGCTTGGGCACAGCAGGAGAGAACTGCATAGGAGAGGAAGGCTTGTTGGAAAATTTCTCTCCAGTACCAAGTTGATTTTGGTGGAAATCCTGGCTGTACTGCTTTGGCTAGGCTTAAAAAGGCATTGGGAGGGACAAATTAAAATTTTAGTTGTTTTGCTTACGGGGCTGTAACTTGTGCTCTGTGCTGAGATGGGCAGTTTCAGAGCTACATCCTTATTTCAGAGCTGTGGTACACCATGACTCACCAGCCCTTCTGTGTGATGCCTCAATCATCACGTGGGCTTGCTGAGAGGAAGTGGAAAAAGCGTTGCAGGGTGGGGGAACTGCTCAGTAACTGGAGGGGACAGTTTCTTCTGAGTCTGCTGGCATCAGCTTTCCCTTAGCAAGCCATGGAGACACTTCCCCCATCTTTCGCACAAAATTTTCATCACTTTGAGCTTTTAACAATTGCTCTCAAATGCTGTGGTTTTTTGATGCTAATCTCCCTTCCCCCTGCTTCCAAACTTGTCCATTCAGCACAAACTGGGTTAGTCCTCACCTTCCCAGCCTGATTGTTCCCTTGCTGGAGCTTCCCAGCTGGAGAAGATGTAGCTGCAGCTCCCAGCAAGGCAGGAGAGGAGATGACTAAAGCAGGTCTGGCTGTGCAGCACTTAGAGCTTACAAGAACTTGTCAGTCCTGCCCAGAATAAACTTCACTGGCACTAAGCAGGTCCCATTTTCTGAGCCCTACCTGCTGTGGGCCTGCCGCTGCCCAGAGAATACTCGTGCAGGATCAGAATGGCTGCAGGAAGTGTGCTCAGTGTGTCCACTCTAACATCTTATCTCTAGAAGGCTGAATGATGGAGTGGGGCTTTGGTGTCCCAGCTCCTACAGCCTTGTCAGCCTGGGAATACATTTGCTCTAGGCTTTTAATGAGAAAGGTGATGAAAGGGAAGGAACAGCATTTTTTGTCATCTTTTTTTCTATTGCTTGAACCGACAACTATATCTAATTTTTTTTTTTTCCCCTGCAGTGGCTCTCTACACTTCCATTTTTGGGGTGTTGCAACTGCTGTGCTTGCTGACAGCGCCTGTGATCGGGTGCATCATGGACTGGAGAATGAAAGAGTGTGAGGATGGCTCAGAAGAGAATGAGGAGAGCAACGCTGAGCAGTGCGTAGTGTGCGCCACACGGGACACGCAGCCAGCCTAGCAGGCCCCCTCTGCTCTGCATTATGTGTTGTGGGATGAAAGACTGAACAGAATATTGGCTCTTCAGTATAGAAAAGAAAGCCTGAAGGAAGACTTGATAATTGCAGAGGAAGGAGCAGACTATCTTCCATGTCCACTAAGATCAGTCAAGAAGAGCAAATTTAAATTGTAGCAGGAGAGGCTCAGACTTCCCTCCTAGCCTAAGAGTAAGAGTAACAGCACTGAAATAATTACCCAGATGTTCCTCAGTTTCCACTGATGGAGATCCCAGCACCTCCATAGGCAGACCTCTAGCCAAACTGGTTTAGATAGAGTTGATGTGACATGTGCAGAATCTTGCTGTGAGTTCCAGTAGCTGCTGCAAGCGCGTTTGTAACACGGGTTTTGCTGTCCTTCCAGAAGTGACAAGAAAAAGAAAAAGCGTGACCGTCAGATCCAGAAAATCACCAATGCCACCAATGCCTTTGTATTCACAAATTTCCTGCTGGTTGGATTTGGAATCACCTGTCTCATTCCTAATCTACCACTGCAGGTGAATAGGTGAAATGGGTGGGGGGGCCCGGAGGGGCTGGCACTGTGGGGCCTGGCAGAATGACAGAAGAGTGGCCGGAGGGCTGGGACTGGCACTGCTGGGAGTCTTCTGTACTGCTTTGGGAGCCCCACTCTTGGAGCTAAAGCAAATAAAACCATGCAGTTTAGATCCCTTGGGAGAACCTAAAGAAGCAGCTATAGTTAAAATGCCAGTCGATTCAGAATTTATTTGCACTTAAAAGTTTCTACAGCTGAGCTGTGCAACAACAAATACTTGCCCACCAAGATCCTCTCAGCAGTGCCTGTATGTTGAAACTGGGCTTGATTTAAGCTGCTGATGGTAGGAAAATTTGCAGCAAGAAGCATAACACAGTGATGTATAGAGCAGGTTATTTCTGCGTCAAACGCTATGCCCAGTGGTACCTGTGGGATTATAAACCTGTTAAAATATTTATTTTGTGGCACCACCTATTTTTGGCAGAGGAGCTTAGTGATTTTATGCCTTGATGATGTAGGCAAACAGATGTAGTTTGCTCATTACTTGCGTGTTGTCCGCAATAACTTGTGGAAAATTAACTAAATTGGTCGCCATGAAAAAGCACTGTGATCCTGGCCACAGGTTGCTGGGGACATGTCCTTGCAGCAATGCCACCAACAAATGAGAGGTTTTGTGTGTGCTTAACCCCAGAGGCCTTGTCTGCTGGCCTTAGCAAGGTAAGGAAAAGCAGTGCCTGGAGACAAGTACAAATTTCTTTCCTTGTGCTGATATTTCAGGTTTTGGTCCTGAGTTATCACAATCCCACCTTTGTACTAGAAAGAACAGCTTTTAGGAATTACTGTGTGTTGTGGCCTGGCACACTTGGATGGGATTTAGGATGTGACATTTTTCTGCTTCTCTTTTCAGATTCTTTCCTTCATTTTGCACACAATTGTGAGAGGATTCATCCACTCAGCTGTGGGAGGCCTCTATGCAGCTGTGTAAGTCTCTGGTTACCTATAAAATGTGGCTGGCCAGGTAAACTGGTTTGGGATAATAGGCTGTCCAGGGGAGAGGAGGATCAGGAATTGAGGTCTTCATGGTCACAGGGGAAAAATGATGCAATGTGTTTCCTCAGTCACCATCAGACATGACACTAACTGGACTGAAGTCCCAGCTGGTGCTTTCCTTGTTTAGCAACAGCCAACCCCTCTGGTATAGCTGCTGCAGTGAGACAGGCACAGCTTTGTGTGGGCCTCAGGTGAGACTAAGCTGTTGACACTAAGGTTATATAGTAAAAACTCAAGGCTTTTTTTGTCTTGTAATGAGCAGATATGTGCATGTGCCCAGGTAAAACATTAACGTTGATTGAAAACATTGCGACTGCTCTCCTCTGGAGTGAACATTGGTAAAACATTGCTCAAGATACCATTAGAGATGCCTCCTCCCTTTCCCAGGACAGATCATCCATCCTGTTTCCAACTTAGCAAATTATCGATAGCTGAATCTAAATCTTCTCTTCCTCATTAAGCAATGTTTTTGGTTTAGAAAACAGATCTGTCCCTCAGTCCTGTGAGGCTGGACAGAGGAGCTGGGAGGAGCTGTTCTCTTTCAGGGAATCAGAGAGTTGTTGAGGTGGGAAGGGACCTCTTGAGACCAAGGTCAGCTAGAGCAGGTGGTCCAAGACTGCATCTGATTGTGTTTTGATTATCTCCATGGATGGAGAGTCTGCGACTCCACAGACTCCTTCCTTCTGCCAAAGGTTTAGATCCCAGTACCTGGGGAATCCAGGCTAGACACCCATCTAAGACTCTACTTCAGAAATACATTAACTGTTGGTTCCCTGGCAGCCAGAAGTAAAATATTCTTGTCTTGGGCAAGGTAAATAAATGTATGCTGCTGTACATATCAGCTTCCTTGTAAACTAATCCTGTTTGACTATTGCAACTCCCTGGAACTTCTTGGAGTGAGGTATTTTTGCTTTGAATGTGACTTCTTTGAATATTTGAAGGTTTTGATCTGCTTCTTTCTTTCCAAGTTTAGTTTAAACTGACCCTTTTTAAGGACTGCTCAGTCATGGAAAGAGGAAGATGTTAGATGATTCCTGAAATTTATTTTTCCATTAGTATTATCAGATCTCCACAGCAGTTGCCAGTCAACAGTGTTGTTTAGTTTGACATAGGATCAGACTTGTCCTCTAAAAAGGAAAACACTAACCTGTTGTGCAGGTTTCACTCACTTCCAAAGGGAGCAAATTGTTATGACCAGATGAAAATGATTGCTCAGCCACAAGTGTTGTCACCTGGATAAAGAGGCCCTGCTTTTAACTTGTAAATATCAACACTCTGCAACCTGTGCAATAGGAACAGCAGTTCTATAAGGATTTCCACCTGCCTACGGTAGAGCTGCAAAACAAAACAAGTGCTGGATCTGATATTCCTGAAGTTTGAGAGCTCAGGATGAGAATAGCTAGAGAAGAAGGCCTGCAGCCTTGGCTCCAGTGCCATTCTGCTTTCGAGAGCACTGTGCACACCACTGGGTATAGCCAAAAACCCTATAAAAAGGGTTTACACATAATAATTACACGTAAGTGCAGGAGACCTGCAGGTATGCCTGTCTTGGGACTGAGCTCTCACGTTGTCTCTGTTGTCAGTGGCCTGGGAATGAAATCTGACCTGGGAGATGTGAACAGTCAAGGTGACACATAATAATGCTGTTGCTTTCTTTGTTGACAGATACCCCTCTACCCAGTTTGGCAGCTTGACAGGGTTGCAGTCATTGATCAGTGCCCTCTTCGCCCTTCTGCAGCAGCCTCTCTTTATGGCACTGACAGGACCTTTGAAAGGAGACCCCCTCTGGGCAAGTTCTTCTCAGTTTTAATGTGAAAGCTTGGTGGTTAAGATGATTTTTGGCTCATTTCTTGAAAAAAAAAAAAGGACTCCTGTGCACAGACCAAGGTTAAAACCAGCTGTAATTTTACATGTCCCTCAGTCTGCTGTTACCTTGGTGCTGTCCAGGAGACCTTCCCCTGGGTGAGTAATGATTCCCTGGGCAGGAAAGTCATTAACCCTTATGCTGGTGCGTGGAAAGGGAGGAAGGGAATGTTTTTCATAGCAGTTTATGTGGTGAGTCAAAATCTGTCAGGTTGTAATGAGTGTGAGCAGACCTCAAAATGCAGTAGAAATCTGACCCTTGAGAGCTGTGAGCTCCAATTATCAGTAAATTTTGAATGGCTGATGCTAATGTCCAAAAAGCCAAATGGCTGTAGAGGGTAGGGGTAATGTGATGTCCTGCTGAAAGTCTGGGCAGCTCAATAAAATCACAACATGGGTGGTCTTGGGGAGAATTCTGGTCTCTGGGCTGCATCTGCCCACGCCTGTTGCTCTTCAGTCAGCAAACTTAGTGTGAAAGACCTGCAGCTGCAACAGTTCTGCCTGTTCAGTGGAACAAGACTCCCACAGCCACAATCCAGAGCGACAAACTCTTGCAGCATTTAGCTTGTACACACAAGGTGCTCTGGGCACGGGAGCGTAAATATAAAAACAGTGGAGGATGTTGCCAATGCTCTGAGCAGGGCGTCTCCTGGTTTGCCCACAGCTGGGTGACGTGGGCTGGGCTCTGACACTGCTGCATGCGTGACTGGGTTGTTGTCTTCCCTAGCCTGCCTAATTTTGGTTTGCATTCTTCCTGCAGGTGAATGTTGGCTTGCTTGGCATGAGCCTCCTGGGTTTCTGCCTCCCAATCTACCTGGTCTGCTACAGGCGCAGGCTAGAGAGAGAAAAAAAGCAGAAGATGGAAGATGCCAAACTTTTCTTCAAAATCAATGGCACTCCCACTGAGGAAGCCTTTGTTTAAACTGGTGCTTCACATACAACCTCCCCTGTACAGGTTCCTACCACATCTGTGGGTTTTACCTGTGGTGTAAGCCAGGATTTTTCTCCCCTGGCTCTTTGTTCATCACTGGAGTGAGGGCTGGACATCGTGACTGAGATTTCCTCAGATATATGGCGGGAGGAGACTTCCCACTCCTTACTCCAAAACACAGGACACTTTTCCTTTTTATAAAGGCCACACAGATATTGTGTCTTAAATTATCCCCTGATCACACTCTCAAGCAGCAGAGAGTTTGCATAGGAAATTGGGGAGAGAAGGAATAAAGGGATGGGGGAAGAGGGAAGACAGACCATAATTTGAGTTTGCAAATGTAACACACTGAAATCTGTTTTTTCGCCCCTCTTCCCCCAACCTTGGCTGACACAGTCTCGGATGCAAGCTGCACTCTCCTCCCTCCCCAAGGCTTCATAATGGTCTTTCTGCTTCATGTGTAGCTGGACCCAGTGGTTTTATTGTCTCTCCAGACATACCCCTGTTTCTGAGGCAGGGAAGGGGTTTTTATTCCTATGTGTATGAGCACAGCTTCAGTGTCTTGCTAAATGTTGGCTGCTAGCACTGACAGCTCCCAAACCTTTTATTACTGCAAATGACACAGACTGTGAGCAATGGATCTGCCTTCCACACTGAAGTGAAGAGCCTACAGTGGACTGCTGGTCCTAGACCAAGCCTTCAGGGGCCTGGAATTCCTCTTCTTCCCGGTTCACAAACCACCTGTACGTGTTTTAAACTGTCTGCAGTCCTGGAACCTTTGAGATAGGAATTGGATCTTGTTCACCGATGAAGTGCTTTGAGACTTGTTGCCTTTTGCCTCTTCTTCCCTCTGACCTGACCCTGGGAGGGAAGCAGCAATGTGTATTCAGTAAAGTGGAGAAGCTTCTTGAAGATGAGTTCTGGGGCTCCAGATACCTTGGTGTTCATGTGCTGTGAGCTGACTTGCTGGTGAAAAGAATCAAGAGTGCAGAACACTCCTTTGTGTCTGGTAACTGGATCCTGTGGACATACGGCAGGGTGGTGTGGTTATGTCATTTTTCCTTTAGCCATAGCTCATTTACACAGCTCTGATAATGGTCACCAAGCTGCTGAACACCAGGTTACTGTGACTGACCAAAATGCTGCCAGATTGGCTGTTCTAGGAGCCTTCTATGATGTTGCTGCTCTGTCTGGACAGAGTACATGGTGATTGATTGTATGGTAACGCCGACTGTCAGAGCAATACGTGTGGATAAAGGTGCCCCAGGCCTGTTCACCAGGGAGGGAATACAAAGGGAATTTTTGACCTGCTTATTTTTGTAGAGGTTTTCCTGAAGTCTTGTCTAAAGCAGACTTTTCTGCCCTTAACCTTCTTGTTGAGGTCGGTAGCTCAGGCTCTGTAGCCCTGTGACCAGTGTCAACCCCCGCACCGTGTGGAGCTGCTGGGAGCAGACTGTGTGGGGGTGAGGACAAGCATCCCCAGCACTGGGCTGAGCTGGTGGCTGCGGGAAGGTTGGGGCAGAAATAAAACGATTATGAAGGTGTAGTGGTGGTGTTTTTCTGCGAAGCCTAGCAGGGGCCAAGACATTCAACTTCTCTGCGTCTGATTGGAAAAGTGCAAGGCTCCATCACTGGTAGCGCTAAGCTGCCGATTGGAAACAGCACGGCGCTCAGACCTTCCTGTGAGAAATCGCCTCGGAGCTGGGTGTTAACTCCTTCGCTGGTGGCTTGAAGGATACAGAACCTCAGCCCGGGCAGGGCTTCGCCTTTCCTAAAGAGCCCAGAGCCTGGGCAGGAGGGCCGGGAGCGCCGCGGGTCCCTCGCTGGTGGCAGTGGCAGCGCAGGAGGCCGGGGCCGCTCCGTGGGCCGGCAGCGCCACCTCGAGTCGCTGCTCCACGCCGTGGTACCTTGGAGTCGTCAGTCACTCGTGTCGAAAGGACTCGCCACTTGAGGGTTTTACACATTTGTGATTTTTTTTTTTTTAATGGGTTGCCTTTATTAAATGTGTTTGTCCCAAGACAGCCTTACTGCCTGCTGTCAACACTGTACTCTTCTGGAATTTTTTGTCTTTTGGTGACGGTTTAGTGACCTTTCCATCCTTTCCTTTTTCTTTATGTTGAGCAATAATTAAGAAGGCAGAGTTTTGATTAGAGACCCACCAGCAGCGGTATAGCCTGCCTAGCTTTCCAGAGGGCTTTCTGCAGATTTCTGCATTTTATATTACAATATTTCTAAATATTTAGAGAAGAGTCCTACTCTTGCTCAGAGATACTTGTGACATAACAATGACAGATTAAGTATCAGGTGAGTGTCTGAGCCTCCAGCCACAGTTTCAGTGTCCTACAGCAGAGTTGGAGGGTGTTTGTGTGCTAACTCAGCATTACTTCCACCTCAGTTTCAGAATTGAATGTCATTGCTTCCACTCTCATGTCACTTAAATTCCTGTTACAAATGTCTCAGCAGAAGAGTGGAATAGAAAGTGGCATATTTTAATTAAGTCATACTAGAGATGCTGCTGCCTTTTAGTTTAGCTGCACATATTTCAAAGAACACACTTTTATTTCTGCCATCTACCTCCCTACTGCAGTTCCCAGTTCTTGCCCTTTATTAGGGATATCTTGAAATCCAGTTTCATCTGATAGAAGGGAGAATGTGCGTGCTTAATGTCTCTGCTGATGTGCCATGGTATTTAAAAGCTGCTGGTCAGCTGTCAGTAGAGCTCATGCCCTGGATCCCAGTCCTGGTGGGTACACTGGGAAGTTTTAGCTATTCAGAGTTGAACAAATAGGATCATGTTCTTGGGCCGTGCAAAGACAAACTGTGGAATTCTTTGCTACAGAATGTAGTGGGCAAGAGAAGTATTTTTTGTTTTTTAAAAGAGGCTGGTTAAACGATGGTCTGATGCATCCACTAACTCAGGGCGATTTTAAGTTGCTGTAAATATGAAAGTAATGCCAAGGAAAGATACTCGTCTGCATGTTCTGTCTCGTAAGAGTTGGTCAAAGAGGAAGAAAACATGCTGGGCTAAAGTGAAACACTGGTCTGACCTAATGGGGTTTAATTTATTCTGACAGTTGTAAACCAAACTAATTTCAGAAGCAGTCTCAAATGTATCTATCAAAAATGTGCATCTGCATGCAAGATGTGCAAACACTCTACTGATTGTGGCATAACTGCTTCAGATCTGCACCTCCTGCAGCAGTGGGGCCCTTGGAAGGCAATATTCTGCCTTCAGCCTCTTCTAAATGTTGTCTTGCACAATGCAATACAAACACAGCTGGGGTGGTCCTGTCACATGTGGGTGATCAGAGGCAGTTTGCTTCATCCTTTGATGCTTAGGGGAATATGATTGTGGGTTATATACATTCGGAGTGGAAAACAGCATTGCTGCTTTCAAGCCGGGTGATGCAGGACAAAGAAAATTCCTGGTGCACTCTCTGTGTGCGTGAGCCACCTTGTGGGAAAAATAAATGGGCTACCAAAGACTAGAGAGTCACAGCAATTTGAATCAGTAACGTATTTATCTGTGTAACTCAAACATAGGTCAATGTATTGAACTACTTTCATAATTCCTAAATGATGAATTTGTAGGTGCTGGGGGTTTTTATGCCCCTTGTACCACCTTACCCTCATCCATATGAGAAGTGCAGGGAGGGTGGCCGTGGGAAAGACCTCCATGGAAGCATTCCCAACTGAGTGTAATGAAGGAGAAACCTGATCTGTGAGCACTTGCTGTTTGCAGGAGCCCTCAGTCAAGGGTGTTGCTGTGTAAAGTGATTGCACCTTCTGGCATCACTGCTCCTGGCCTCCACGGACTCTCACATGCATTTAATATGCATCTGTATTTAAAAAAAAAAAAAAAATTAAATTCACAAGAGTGGGGAAAGGAGGGTGACAGCTTTTTGCTTTCACTAATCTGTCAGAACCTCAGCCCCGTTGACACAGCCTTTATAGCACTAATGCAATGACACTATGTCAAAAGTAGCAGAGAAAATCTGTGCTGTTCTGCTTAATAGGACACTTACACTATGATAGTAACTGAATAAAGCTATATCTGGGTCCTTGAGATGAAACTGGACACAGATGTCTGCAAAAAAAAGGGCAAATCTTGCTGAGACACCAACTTAACTGCAGTGCTGCTACAGCAAACTGAAATGTTGAACTACCACAGCAAAGCCTGGCCTCTTCATGCTCTGTCTACACAGGAAAATTGCAGGATAATGAGATTTTAAATAAGTCCGTAAATCACTAAAATGTTTTCAAGTAGATTTCCCTCTTGACAGGCTCATGAATTTGGAAAATATGCTACAAAATTTAAAGCAGATACTGTAGGGTAAAAAGAATGACATTTTAAAACTACAAATATTTGTTACTCTCTCTTTTTTCCCCTTTGAGTTTTTTTCTGCATCTGCAGAGCTTTTGGTTTTCCCTATACCCCACTTTAGAAGTGCAAAGTGCTCATAATGGAAAAGAGTATTACAGTAGGATTCCTGATGAAAATGGACTGGTTTGGGGTTTTTTAATTAAAAAGACGACTTCTGATTTATAATTCACAATGTTATCTTCTCTGAAATAGCTGAAACAATGATGTGTTATGTAGCTGCATTCTTACACGTTAATTATAAAGCCCGCAGGTCCTTGTTTTTCTACGTGTGCTGCCAGCCTGTCTGTGCAATCTGTTTTTATCAGGTGTCCTGTGCTCCACAGTGTCATCCTACTGCTGCTTGTCACTTCCTTGTGCCTGGCCCTCTGTCACTCACTTTCTATTCTGAGACAATCCCCTTTTTCAGAAAACCCACTCTTTAACCTGATGGCATTACCTCGCCCACCTTTTCCCATCCACAGAATTTTTTGTAGTTTGTCAAAGTCGAATTGTAAACTCCTCGGGGCAGGCCTGTGTCATCTTCTCTGTGTTTGTAAGGTGTTGTGCACTCTTGCAGTACTATCTCAAAATAAAGTGATACTAAGTTAATCATTAGTTTTCCTTCTGAGGGTGAACATAATAAAAGCATTAGGTTGCTTCCTAATGAGATTATGGAACTATGAATGCTTTGCAGGGTGGCATCTGCCAAAGGGCAGGATGCAGGTTGAATATTTCCTTGGCTTTTTCTCCTCTAGATTAGGAGCTAATAGCGAATGCCAATTAAAATTTTATTCTCCAGTAGAGTTTAATCTCTGAGAAAAAAACCCAAACCCTGTAGATGGCAGGTTGAGAACGAGATCAAGCTCAATTATGCAGGGTGAACTGGTATCAAATAGTGAAAAATGAACAACTGTGGGTTTAGGCAGGAATGCAGGTGTCAACAGCAAAGCTGCACTTCTTGGTTATCCATGCCTTAGCTTGGTGATGCTAAATCTGTGGTGGTTTACTTTTCCAATCCAATAACGACAATAATTGAAAATGCAATAAATCATGACCTAGTGACAAGGTGGAGCCCATGACCTGACGCCACTCACCCTGTCTGACTTTAGCAGTGACCTATCCCCTGACTATTTGCATTAATACCCTGATTGTTAGTCATTTCTCCTCCCCACCCTCACAAAAGAGGGGGGCCACAAAGTTGACAAAAGTACTGGAGCACTTCCTCTATTGAGACACGCTGAGAAAATTGGGGCTGTTCAGCCTGGAGAAGAGAACGTTGTGTGGAGACCCCACAGCATCTTCCAGTATCTGAAGGGGCTACAGGGAAGCCAGAAAGGGACTCTTCCTCAGGAAATGTTGCGACAGGACGAGGAGTAATGGGTTTAAACTGAAAGACAGGAAATTTAGGTTAGATAGTAGGAAGAAATTCTTCCCTGTGAGGGTGGTGAGGCCCTGGCACAGGTTGCCCAGAGAAACTGTGGATGGAAGTGTTCAAGGCCAGGTTGGATAGGGCTTGGAGCAACCTGGGATAGTGGAAGGTGTCCCTGCCCATGCAGGAGTTGGAATAAGATGAGCTTTGGGTTCCC
Source organism: Atrichornis clamosus (assembly GCA_013400975.1). NCBI lineage: Eukaryota > Metazoa > Chordata > Aves > Passeriformes > Menuridae > Atrichornis > Atrichornis clamosus. The sequence continues at coordinate 496 of WBMZ01018249.1, read as the reverse complement.
TTCCAAACCATTCTATGACTCAAGAACCTGCTGGTGGCTGTGGCACTGCTAGGAGTCCTGGGAACCCCAGTCTTAAGAGCAGAAACAAGTAACACCACGCAGTTTACACCTCTTGAGAGAACCTCAAGCAGCAGTTATAGTTGAAAATGTCAGAAAACCCGAGTGCCCGTCAGGAGACCCTGCCAATGGCACTGCTGCCAGACTGCGGTACTGCTTTGGGAGCCCCAGTCTTAAAGCTGAAACAGCACCGCGCGGCTTACACCTCTTGAAAGAACCTAAAAATAAAAAATAAATAAATCAAGTGTTTTAGTTTAAAACGTCAGCGCCGATACACTGGGAGGGGGAAAAAAAAAAACCCAAAACCCTGAGGGCCGCGCGCGCGCTCGCTGAGGGAGCCGGAGGGCGGGAAAAGCCCGGCGGGCCCCGCCCCGCGCGCGGCGCGGAGGTGACGCAGCCGTTGCCGCAGAGACGAACCGCCCCGGCCCCCCCGCCGGCC
>WBMZ01018242.1:0-19548 GCA_013400975.1 Atrichornis clamosus | reverse complement strand
GGTGCGGGGCTGCGGCCGCCCCGCCTGCAGGTGAGCGCCCACCGCAGCACGCGGGCCGGGCAGCCCGGCCGGGCCGGGACAGGGACCGGGGCCGCGGAGGGGCTCGGTGGAACGGGGTCGTCTGCGGGGGAGGGAAGAGAGCTCTGCTTGTCGGAGGGCGTCGCCGCGAGGCCCGGCTCCGTGGGGTCCCGCAGGCCTTGCTGGGAGACCCCGGGGTCGAGGGGGGCTCAGGAGTCCTGGAGGGACACCCACCTACGGCCACCGTGCGGACGGGACTGGAACCGGGGCGTCGGTGTTGGGTTGGGGCTCGTCCCCACTTCTGAGCATCCCACCTGCGGCGCCGCCCCGAACTTTTCGTTAGCGCTGGGCTCGGCTTCCCTCGGCAGCGGCGGGGGTCGGGTGATCCCCCGGTGGGCAGCCAGGGGTAGCGGGAAGGGAGCCGGCAGCTGCCTGCACAGAACCTCCCTGGGCGGCAGCGCTGGAGCGTCGACCGTGGGCTGAAAGGGCGAGCGCTGGGAGGGTGCCCCGCCAGCCAGCGAGGGGCCGGGATTGCTCCTGGGGCTGCGGCACCGTGCATGTGCTGGGATGCAGCTTTTCCCGTCCCCTGGAAAAGGTGTTTCTCCTGGGCCCCACTGGCTTTCTCCCCCAGCAGTTCTGGCCCTCTCCAGGGAAGTCAGTGTGCCACCCCACGCATGCCCTTCATCTTGTGCCTCCTCAGTGGCATCGCTGGGCAATGTCCCGCTGGTCCCTGTCTTCACTGTTCGTCTTTCATCCCACGGCAGAGGTCATTGGGGCGCGGAGTCATTAGTGCTGCTCAGGGCTGTGCTGTGGGTGTGGGGTTTGTTTGTTTTGGCTTTTTTTTTTTTTCTTTCTTTCCAGGAAGCACTTAATGTTCTCGTATTTCTGGCTCCCTTTGCCACTTGAGATTTGGCAAAGACGCCAACCAAGAGTGGTTCTTAAATGTTAAACTGGACAAAATGTTTTGAAATCTCCCTTAGTCCGAGGTGGAAATGTCAGTGTCTTGTAGCTGGTGGTTTTCCTGGTCTGTGATGGCTCCTGGCATGTGTGGGCAGCAGCACCCAGCACAGGGTCTGCAGCCATCCTGGGAGGCAGTGTTGCTTCTGTGGAATACAGACTGTTGTATCTTGGAAGTTGCCCTTGGTGCTCCAGAGGCTGGAAGTCATGGGAGTCTGGAGAAAGGTCTGGGAGTCATGGAGAAAGGTCTCTCTGGTGTGAGTCCCAGGTTTGGGTGAGGCTGGGCCCCCTCAAAGGGATATGTGCTCCTGAGTTTTTGCCTTTTCCGTGTTCATCGTGGCTATGGAAAGAGCAGGAGAGCTAGATTGTAGGGTGCCCAAAGGAGAAGATGCTGGTGGAAATGGGATTTGAGAAGTTCCTCCCCGCTAGCAGAGGTAGAGGATGGCACCTGTCTCTTGTACCTGAGTGTGGGCAGGGCTTGCCTTGGGGTGCCGGATGAGTGCACGTGTGCTCTCTGTCTGACCTTGCTGGGGCTCTGAGGGGACAGAGAGGCTGCTTGTGCAGGTCTTGGGGAATGAGGGGCCCTTTCAGTTGTGTCCTGCCAAGCACTAGAGGGAAAAGAACCAAAGACCAAACCAAGGAAGGCTAGAAAGAGGAGCTGCTGTCCTGCCTTTCTTCTGAGCACCTGCACTTGGCACAGCACCTTTGACCACTGCTGCATGGTATTGAGGAGGAGTGATGCTTCCTCTTAGTTTTTGTGAGGTCCCTTCCCTCGGAACACTTTTCCCCCTGAACTTTGCCTGCTGCTATCACCAGTGCTTGGATTTGGCAATTCCCCTTCCTCACACCCTATGCAACAAAGCCTTGATATTTCTCACCTGAAAGTACAAAACCTCATGTCATGGCATTTCTCTGAGCTGGCTGTTCAAAGTGAAGTGCCAGGGCTGTGCAAGGACTTCTAGAAACCTCTGAGCTTTCCCCGTGGCTGTGCTCCCTTCTGCTTGCCTGGGCCTGTGGAGAGAGGTGTCTGTGCAGAAGGAAGGTGTATGGGGTCAGGGTGCTAAAATGCTGGGCTGAAGCTGTGGGTAGTTTTTGCACGTGTCTAGGCTGAAACCTGTGGCTGAGCATTTCTGGACTCTGCTGATGGTCCAGCAGAGCCTGCTTGGACAGAAAGGTTTGAATATAGGGCTTTATATGTACTCAGGGGTTTCTTTCCTATGCAGCTCCCCTTTCTGCCAGCACCTTCTCCTTTGTGCTGCCTCCTGGTGCCCAGGTACCGGATGCAGACCCACTGCTTTGTTGGCTGAGGTGGGCACATTCGCAGGTGTGTCACACACATGTGCTGGTTCTGGGGATCCTTGGGGCAGGCAGGTGATCCCTGCCTGTTGATGGTGGTCTGCACTCTGTGTGTGTTTGGGGGTGCAGGGCTGTGTTCTGCTCCCAGCACTGAGCTCACCCCGTGGGGCACAATCAGGCCCAGCTCCAGGGGCACCCACACCCTGGAAAAGAAAAGGAGTGGGAGGGTACAGTTTCGTTTTTATCGAGTTGCTGAGTGAGGAGAGCAAACATCCTGGCACACGGCACAGTGCCACAATGGCACTCACAGCAAGAGGTGCCGGGTCACCTGTTACATATTTTCCAATCTTGATAAGCGTGTCTTGAACGTGTTGAACACCGTGGGGATCAGCTATGGCTTTCCTCCCTGCTGTGCCATGGGCAAGCTTCCTGGGAGAGTTTCAGCTGGCCAGGATATCTCCTTACAGCACGCAGAGTCGAGGCAGCGCTAAGTTAGGAAGCAAAGGCAGGAGCTCTGCTTGCTGAGGGTGATCTGCTGGTAATTTCCTCAGAGACTGTTCTAGTGTGCAGTTTAAGAGTGTGCACCTGGGAGTACCCTGTGCTCAGTCCTCAGGTCTGAGGATCTTACCTCCCCTGCTCTGGGAAGGAGGCAGCAGGTTTGCTTTGGGGCTGGCAGCTCCTCTACTCTGTGCTCTCACACAGTCAGGGTAGGTGTGGGTTGGTGGCTTCTTGGGAGACCCTTCCTAGGCTGGAGTTGTTTTCTCTCCAGGGGATAAAGCCAGAGCAGTCCATGTCCTTCCATTTGCCACAACCAGTCTGATTTGTCCTTCTTGTAATGCTGGTGGGCTTTTTGCACGCCTCCAAGCAGCCTGGTCACTCCAGCAAAATGGGAAAGGCCCTTTCCATGGAGTGCCCCAGCTGAAATGAGGGCATTGGAGAACTTTGCCCTTGGGCTACGTGCAGGGGATGCATTTGCAGTTGCTGGCAGGGTGGTAGCACCCAAAAGTTGCCCTCCCACTGTGATGATAGTGGTGGAGAAACCTCCTTTAGCCCTGTGTCTCCTATCCAGTGCTAGACAGTGCATCCTCCACACTGGGCTTCTTGTGGAGAAGTGTGTTGTGGGAGGGATGTGAGTCTGTGTAGTGGGAGCAGTGGTCCCCTTGGTGTGGAGTGTGCAGAGAGTCTGTGCCCCCAGCAGGGTTTGGGATGGCCTGGCTGGGGACAGGGGTTGTAGTGCTGCTTTCTGGGGGAAATAGCCCTTCTGTACAAAGAGGGTTTAAGAAGCCACTGTACCTGCTCTGACAGAAGCTCCTGTGGGATACAAGAGCCTGGGTATTCCGGGGCAGAATGAGCTGTGTGGGGCAAAAGGTGTGGAGCAGGATGAAGCTCACTTCCCTCTGCTGAGAGCTCTGTAAACCCTGGTGCTGCTTTGGTGTCAGAATTCAGTTTTCTTATAAAATAAGCCTTGTCTGTGCCTCACTGTATCTGTGTTTTCCTCTGCTGGCCGGAAGGCAGGTGGGGCAGTGGGTGCCACTTGGTGTGGGACAGAGAGGGTCTGGTGATCTCCGCATTAAGCAGCTGACCCTGCCCAGTATTGCAGCAACTCTGGGTGTTGTGTGACCCGAGAAGGGGCTTCATGTGGAGTGTCTTCGTGCCACTGGGCAGTTTTAGTGTATGTCATCTTTTTTTCTTTTTTTCTTTTTTTTTTCTTTCCCAGTCCCTAAATAAAAATATATCTCTGGCAACCTGGTGTAGCCAGGGGGATGCCCAGGTGGTTCTGGCTGCAGAATCAAGGGCTGGAGAGTCAGGAAATGCTGAGCTGCGGCTGCATCATCCCATAGCCCCAACCCTGCATTTGTCTGCACTGAAAGTTCATGAGAGAGGGTCTGGCTCCCAAACACAGCCCACAGAGCATTTTTTAGCAGTGTTACTGCTCCATTCATGTGACATGGCTCTGCAGGCACAGCAGTAACCAACACAGTCCTGGCACAGCCAGGGCTGTGCTCTGCAGTGAGCACTTGGCTCCACAGCTGAGCTGCTGTGCTCCCCTCCCCAGAATTAAAACCTATCCACATCTAAACCACTGGGTTGTGAATAAGGCTCTCTAGGCAAGTCTTACAGCAGAGATGAGGCTGGTCCTCTCTCACCTGTAACTGCAGGATGTGCCCATGGGACAAAATCAAGGGTATGAGGCGAGATCTGGCTGTGGCAGTGCCAGCAGCTTCCCTGGAGCCGCAGTTGCACTTTCCTCACTCAGCCCTGGGTAGGGAGGCCTGGTGCCTCCACCCTCTGCATGTCAGGCCGACCTTTATACCCGGCTGAAGGTCGGGCTGGCGCGGTGGCAGTGCCGGGGTGGTGGCTGCTCCTGCCCGGCCGCCTGGCAGGAGGGTGCTGGTGTCTTCTGGAGGAGGTTCCCCAGCTCTTCCTGCATGCCTATGCCGCTGGGATGTAGAAGCAAAAGGTGAATTCTTCCTCGCTCCCCTTCCAAGGGCCGGGGCTGTTTTGCCTCTCCTTCCCCATGCCTGCTGTGGTGAAGGTCCCTGCTGCCAGCAGAGTGGTAGCTGGGGTCTCCACCAATGGCTGTGGTTGTGCCTTGCTGATCCAGCTGGGGGGTGATGGTCTCCTGGAGGGGCTCTCACTCTCTCTGCATGTTTTGAACTGCTCTGTAGGTCAGCAGCTTGCTGAGTCCTGCCCAGCCAGTCCTTCACGGAGCTGCAGCTCAGTAGCAGTGGAGGTCACAGCAGCTCCTGCTCGAGCTGCTGTGTGGGGGTTTGTGGTGGTGTTGGGAGCAGCTGGAACCCTGCCTGCTCCAGATGCCCTGCCTGGGCTCCTGCAGAGTGCTGTAACCTCTTTAGCTGTGCCCTCCCTCGTGTGCAGGGACAAACGGGCTCGTGGGCAAGATGCTTCCTGGAGAGGCCTCTCTGGGCGCTCACCAGCTGCGCCCTGCTGGGTGCGGGGACCAGCCCCGGGCAGTCTGCCTGCACTGACCACCCCTGTCCCCACAGAGTACAGCCGCTTCGAGTCCAAGATCCACGACCTGCGAGAGCAGATGATGAACAGCAGCATGAGCTCCGGCTCGGGCTCGCTCCGGACAAGCGAGAAGAGATCTCTCTATGTCCGGTAAGGCTCAGCAGCCCCGTGGGTGGGCTGGGTGTGTCCCCACAGGATGGGGTGCAGGGAGGGATGGTTCCAGTTCTGCCTGGGCTGTGCAGCACCTCTGAGGATGGTGTTTCAGAGGCCCGGAGAGTGAGTGCCATGGATGCATCACAAAGCCCGGAGAGTGCAGCAGGGAGAGCAGTGCTTTGGCACTGGCTTGCCAAGGCTGGGTGCTCTGCACTCAGATACCTCTTCCAAGGACTGCTCCACTTTGGAAAGCACTGATCTATATTGAGCCCTGGGTGGCTGCTGTCCAGGCCAGCCCACTGAGGACCACTGGAAAACGCGGAAATGGTGGGCATCCAGCCCTGCTTCTGCCCCAGACGGCTCATGGCAGCTTTCAGGGTGCTCTCCTTGAACCAGCTAACAGGCTTCTCCCTGTCTCCTCCTGCCATTCCTGTGGCAGGATCTGGCTGGAAGGGAGATGAGCTCTTAGGAGGATTATTGCTCTGAGCCCTCAATGCACTTTTGGTCTGGAGCCAGGTGGAGAACAGGCAGGCAGGGGTTAAACAGCCATGCAGCTCTAGCTGCTGCAAGTCCTGTGCATCCAGGACAGCCCCTGCTTGCTGCCTGCCTCCTGCCTGCTACAGTGCCGGTGGGATAACAGCTAATGAGTAATTTTAACTTGGTAATTAAAATAATCCTGTAAATCCTCACCCTGCATAGCCTGTTGCAGGTGAGGCTGGCAGGAGCAAGGGATGCCCCTTCCCCATGAGAAGGATGGCAAGGGCAGAGGCTGCATGAGCCTCAGCCTTCATCTCCCACTGCATGGCTGCTCTATGTAGAGGGGCTTCAGGCATGGTGGATGTGTTGCAAGCCCAGCATGGCAGGAGGGGAGAGCTGCCGCTCTGGATTCTTGAAATTCACACCTTCCCACAAGTCTCTGCAGGCATCTTGCTTGATTTAGTATCTCAGGGCTTCCTGGGGGAGTGTGACAAGCTGGGTGCAGTGTTGAATAAACATCATCTTGCTAGTCCTGCCCTCACTCCCCTGCTGTCCTGTGGACACCCTCATGCGAGGAGGAGGGTTTAGGCTGGGTCCACCTTGAGTTGAGCCTGTTCCCTGCCTGGAAAGGTGCTGCATGTGTTGGAGTATTTCTGTGAGCCAGAGAGTTCTCTCTTGCCTCCATGCTACTTGTAGCATTTCTTATCTCTTGGTGCGTCCCCCCATGAGGCTTTGGAGGCTTCCACAGCACTATGTCCCCTCACACATACCCGGGTGGAGCTGGGCAGTGCCTTGCTGAGAGGGTAATCCCAGGAGAGAGCTTTCTCGCAGCGTGGCTCTTCACGGCACTCTCTGGCTCTGCCTGACACACGCCCTGCAAACGTGCTTGTAAGAACTGCTGGGTGCCCAGGCTTCCCCAGCCCTTCAGGGCGGGGTAGTTTCAAGCACGGTTTACCCGAAACCAGCTGAGCTGCTGCGCCATGGACAGGACATCAATTACAGGACTTGCCACCCAGCTGCTTGAGTCAGCTCTGTGTGGCTGCACTGCATCCCATGCTCTGTCAAAGGGCTGGAGATGGGCACCCAAGTGCCTGCTGGAGCTGATTTGGGGGTGCTGGAGCAGATTTGGGGGTGCTGATGCTGCAGCTCTACAGCACAGGCAGGGGCCTCTTTTTTTCATGCTCTGCCTGTCACCTGCCTGTGCTGCTGCAGGGCAAAGTCTGCCAGCACTGGGGCCAGGCTGGGTACGGATGGAGGTCGGGCAGGCGTTGTGCCTGGGCACCAGGAGGAAGCCATGGGAGTCCTTGGCACTGCTTCCCTGCCCTGCAGCCAAACCATCTGTTCTCCTGGCTGTTTGTGCTGTGTGCTGGCCTGGGGGCAGAGCGGAGCTGCCCTCTGGCCCCTGCAGCCTGTGCGCCCTGAGGAGCACCCGGCCACGGTGGGTCCTGCGTGCCAGCACAGCCAGGGGCCGGTCTCCAGGAGCATCGTGCCTTGGGGAAGCAGATGCCTCATGTGCTGGCTTTGCAGGTGTCCAGCCCTTGCACAGATCTTGCTGTGCCTGTCCTGGGATGCCGGTGGCTGCTGCCAGAGGAGGGCCACAGGTCTAGCACTGCTCTGCAGGGTAGGGTGCATGGAGAGGGCAGGGCACCTCACAGCCTGCCTGGGTTTGAGAACCGGCCTGACCAGTTCCTCAGGGCCTTGGCCAGCAGCACTGACCTCACAGCAGCCTGTCAGCCACATGCAGTCTTATCTTTTGGCCGGGAGCTGCCTGCAAGGTTTGATTACCTCCGGCCAAAGCACGTGTTGGTGCTCTGCTGCCTGCACCCGCTGTGCTGCCATGCACAGGAAACAAGGACAAGAGCTGCCCCAGCCCTGAGCAAGCTGGGGAAGGAGAACAGATCTGGTGGCTACATGTACCTGGATGCATAGGGCACATCGGGTCTTGTCCCAAAGAGCCCTCCCCAAGCCATGGGGGAACCCTTCTCCCCTTTCAAGACCCAGTCCCAAGTGCCCTCAAAGGTTTCATAGCCCAGCACTCCCCTGGCAGAGGTGCCCTCCCAGTTCTGCTGCTCCACAGGGATCTGTCACATGGTCCCTCAACCCTTCCACTTACAGTATTCTTTTAGACCCCCTTCAGAGCCCCCCACAGTGGCAGGGGGTAATGGGCAGGACAGAGGATGTCTTCTGCTTGAGGAAGATTTATTAGTGCCAGAATTAAACCAGCAGCCAGCCAGTGTTTGTAGTGCCTGACCTCATGTTGGCCTGGGGGCCAGTGAGGCTAGCGTCCCAGGAGCAAATACAGAGGTTGTGCTGCCAGCACTTTTAGTGACTCTTCCCTTGCTTTGTTTTTTTGGCAAGTTGATGCATCAAAGCAGGTTTGTGATCCTGTGATTAGCAGAATGCGTTGCAGGTGAAGCCATTGAGAGCAGCTTATGGGTACAGGCTGCAGTGCTGTGTGCAATGTATGTGTGCGGAAAGAGTATTAGTGCTCCTCTAGTAAAAAAAAATTCGTTTCTATAGCAGTTTAATTTTGAAGTTAATTTTAAACTAAATAAACTGTTCTCAGGGGAAGTGTTTAGGAGTATGAAAAGGATCAGTTGTGGAAGCAGATATATATACTCTCAGATGCATTCCCAGTTCACAGGCTCTGGACTAACACACATAAATAAAGTGTGTGCTAAAAGCCATGATAGCCCTGGGTGGTCTGGTGGTCCCTGCCTATGGGGTCTGATGTTCCCCACCCTGCTCCTTGGCTCTGCAGCCACAGAGAGCCCCCTGCGGTTTGCTGCTGTGGGCCTGGCCTGCTCACTTAACCACAGGTGCCTTCATGTGAGTCCTGTCCATGGTTCATGTGGGTCCTGCAGCTGTCAGGAGTGAGTTCTTTTGGTCCAGCACTGTTGTTCCTGCATTGCACTCTGCAGGGCTTGTGCTGGGCCTGCCAGCTGAGGGATGTGCTGGTGGCTGGCAGCACTGCTCACCTTGGCAGAGTTTGAATGCTTTAAGGTATGAAGGTGGCAGTGCTGCTGCCCTCGCTGCCTGGCCATGCTCAGAGAAGGCATCGCTCCCCTCTGCTCCTCCACAGAGCCCTGTTTGACTATGACCGGACCCGGGACAGTTGCTTGCCCAGCCAGGGACTCAGCTTCTCCTACGGGGATATCCTGCACGTCATCAATGCCTCCGATGATGAATGGTGGCAAGCCAGGCTCGTCACACCCCACGGCGAGAGCGAGCAGATCGGGGTCATCCCCAGCAAGAAGAGGTGAGTGTCTGTCAGATGGAGCTGTCACACATGGTGATCCCTGGATTTCCCTGACCTCCATGAGCCCTGCAGCCCTCGGGGCTCTGCTCAGGCTGGGATCTCCTTGTGGTCCCAGTCCACCTGCCCCCTGTAGCTGTGCAGTGTGCAGGGCACCTCACTTGCAGGCTGGGGCTGTGTGCACGTCTCCTAGGGAGGTGTTCCCCAAAGCTGGGTGAGATTCCAGGTGAGGAGGGAGGTGGTCAGGCCCCTCTGTGGTCCCTGTAGGGATGGAGAGTTGGTGTTACCCAGTCTGGGGCTCCAAGGGAGAGCAGAGTTGCAGCAGCAGCTGCTCCTTGTCCTTGCCTAGCTCTGCGAGCCAGGTCCCACTGCAAGGTGGGAAGTCACAGGGAGCAGAGGAGCTGGCAGTCCCCTGCCTTCATGTCTGTGTAGCCAGCCTCATGTCTGTCCTCCATGCCTCTTGGGAAGGCTGGCTGGTCCCCCCTCCTGCTCCTGCAGGCGCTGGCCTGGGCCAGGCCCTGGGCAGACAGCTCCACTACTGTCCCTCCCTGGGAAGGAGCTGCCCTTTGCCAGTGGGGCTCCCTGAGGAGTCAAGTGGGCATCAAGAAGGGTACATGCATGGGACTAGCAACTCTTTCTCTCCTTTAACTTCTGATCAGGGTGGAAAAGAAGGAGAGAGCACGATTGAAAACAGTGAAGTTCCATGCCAGGACTGGCATGATTGAGTCCAACAGGGTAAGTGCTGATCTGGGGCTGACGGGGCACTTGGAGCCAGTAACTAGCGAGGGCAGGATGAGTCCCAGCAGCAAGAGCTGTTCATGGGGCAGCTCAAACAATCCCACTGCAAAGAGCTATGTGACTGGACCTGCCCCAGGTCTGCATCTGCTTGGCACAAACCCTCCATGAATAAGCAGTGATTGAGCAGAGGAGCTCAGGATGATGTGAAAGTGCTGGGGGAGGACTCCTGGTTGGAGTGGTGGTATGGCAGAGCCCATGGCTAGGAGCTACCTGCAGGCAGCTCGTGAAGGTAGCAGCCCTCACACGTCATGAGTAGTGCTTAACAAGGAAGGAAGAATGGCCTGGCTACCCCTGCAGAGCTGCTGACTGCCCCATCAACTTCCCAGCATCCCTACCACATGTTTTTCTCCATGTTTAATTTTTTTCCTGCATTACAGCTCTCATGTAATCTCCATGATTTCATTTGAGGGTAACTGCCTTGACACAGCTCCTCAGTGTCTCTTCATTTTAATTTTTCCCACATGCGTTAAACACCATTGTTTTTTCTGTCCTCCCTTCCATCTCCATGTTCTTCAGTCGATCAAAACGAAACGTAAAAAGAGTTTTCGCCTCTCTCGAAAGTTTCCATTTTACAAGAGCAAAGAGAACCTGGCCCAGGAGAGCAGCGGACAGGAACGTAAGTAGCAGCTGGCCAGAGAGGGCAAGCCTGTGACCCTCAGGTCCCCTGCCCTGAGGGGAGAGATTCAGCACTTTTCCATAGCCAGGGGTCCTGGCGCCTGCCTGTATTCAGGCCCGTGCTCCACAGTCGTGCCAGCAGCTAGAGAGAAACCGGAGCTTGAAACAAAAGCATCAGCTGCAGGCTGGCTCTCTGTTCCTTTCTCTCATGTTCAATGTCTTCATCTTTTCATCCAACTTCACACCCACCTGACTCCTTGCTCTGCCTTCCCTGCTCTCCCTTCTTTGCTGCAGGCTCTGCTCCCTCCCTCCGCCTGCTTCCCTCCAAGCGAGGGGCTGGCTGCCTCCTGCAGAGCTTCTCCTGTCCCTGTCAGGGCTGAGGCCCTGGGGATGTCCCAGCTCCCTCTTCCCTACAAGTGACTGACAGTCTCATATTCCCACTGGAGAGCCCTTCCAGCGGGTTAAAACCTGTGGGCACAGGGGAGCCATGACCCCACTGGTGGAGGAACTGCCCACCTGTGACTGAGGCACATCTTTGGTAGTTGGCTGCAGATGTTGTGGGTCCACAGCTCTCGCCTGGCAGCACCCTGGGACTCCCAGCAAAGGCAGGGCATTCAGCTTGTTACCCCAAATCCTGGGCAGCAGTGGAGCTGCTCACCAAACCCAGCCCCTCCTCCGAGATGGTAAACTGCATCCACTCCTTTGGCAAGCATCCAGACTGTGGCAGCCCTCCCACCTCTGGAAGCAGACAGTGGACAAGGCAGAGCTGTGTCTCTGCCCCAGTGCCAGTGCAGCAAACAGTGCAGCCTATCCCCTCCCCTCTGGGGCTGTCTTGGGTGTCCTACAGAGGCAGGAGGTTGCTGCTGGGCTGCTCACAGGACTGCCTGCATCCCTCTGCCGCCCATGCCAGGCTGGTGCCAGCTTCCAGTGATCCTAGCAGCCAGCACAAGCCTCTGGCCTGTGCTGAAGGTTACGTCTGTGTGTCTGCGCATCTCGAGCAGTGCCAGGACATAGCTGGGCTCCAGTCAGCTGCATGCTGAAGGTGGGGGCTCATTTTTGTCCAGCCCTGCAGTGAGGTGACATACAGCATGGGGATGGGGCAGGCCACTCTCTTTACCAGCCTGTGTCACAGACACACGGGCAGCTCCCTTCCTGTGCTCTGCCACTGCCCATCCCAGCTTGCAGTGAGGGGTCTCTGCCCCACATTTCCACAGCCTGTGCAAGCACTGGAGTGTGGGGCAGCTGACACACAGGTGAGGAAAAATGTGTCCTGCCACATGTTATAGGACTGTCTGTGCTGTGCCTGGCCCCAGAGTGGCCAGGCTGTGCCGGGGAAGCACAGAGCCACTGTGCCTGCCAGTACACTCCACAAGGAGAAACGCCTCAGCCCCTGTGCCAGCAGCTCGGGGCTGCAACTGCTTGGTGCCAGCTGACGCTGCTGTGGCTGCCCTGCCCTCCCCAGTCCTAGGGTGGCCCCTGGGGGTCCTGTGGCAGAGAGGATGAGCTCGTGGGGGAGGGGGGTCCAGCTGCACAAGGCAAGACGTTGGCAGTGGGCTGATGGTGTCAGCTCTGAAAACATTTAACCTCACTTGCAGTTGCAGCTCTGGGCCGTTCTGCACTCCTGTCACTAATGCTGGTCTGGCTCTGTTTCCCCCATCCCTCTGACTCCCCTTTCCTGCGCTGTCTTCTCTCCCCCTCTCCCCCTTCTTGCTGTCTGTGAAATCAGGACTTCCCTGGGTTAAGTGACGATTATTATGGAGCAAAGAACCTGAGTAAGTTGAATTCCAATGCGCATTGTTCCCTTTCTGTGGCTGGCAGTGCCTGGGGAATGGCCAGGCTCTGGCCGGGGCAGCTTGGCTTCCCTGGGTGCGGGGCAGGAGGAGCCCTGGGTGCTGCTCCTCTGCCGGGGACCCCACGTGTGCTGCGGAGGCTGCGGGGCTTGAGGTGCCACTGCTGCACGTGGGCCGGGATGGGGGAGCTTGCGTGGGAGTGTTGGCCATGCCCTAAGTGCCTGCTGCACCCAGGGTGAGCTGTACCTACTCATTCTCTTCTCCCTACTCCTATCTGGGTTGTTGCTTTAGCACTTGGAGCCACTGCCAGTGTGGGTGGGAAGTAGCCATGACCATGATGGGCCTGCTCTGAGTGGAGTGGGAGACAGCATTTTGAAGTGTTGCCACCTTTCTCTGGGTTACCATGTACCCAGAACTGCAAAATAATGACAGGAGCCCCATGGCCTTCCCAGCTGGGCATGAGTTCCCTGCCAAGCTCTGCAACCCCCAACCAGTGCAGAGCCTGACTGGGGCAGGCAGCGGCCAGCAAGCCTCCACGGGGTGGTCGCAGCACTAGGATCAGCCTAAGCAAGCAAAGCCCCAAACTCTGTCCCATCCTGTCACTGTCTTGTCTCTGTGCATCCCAGCCCCGTCCCCAGAGGTAGGCTCCCCCACCCCCGCGCCGGCACAGAGCCGTGCCCTCCCCTGCCTGCTGTGTGCATGCTGCACCTGCTCCCCTGCCAGCATTCTCCTCCCTGTGCACTCCACCTTCCCTCGGCCTGGGAAGCCCAGTGCCTTCACATCTGCCAGGCAGGCCCCCCTGGCATCCCTGTCTTCTCCTGGAGTAGCCAAGCATCCCCCTGCATGTCCCCAGCTTCCCAGCGAAGGGTGAAAGATGCTGCCCTTGCCCATGTGGCACAGACTTGTCCCAGTGGGTGCTGGGCTGCAGGTTTTTCGGGAGGCCAGTGCTGTCGTGCCCTCGGTCAGTAGTGCTGGGTGACAGCCGGGGTGCCCCCGTGCCTCCCGCCCATGCTCCTGCTGAAGGGGATCTCTCTGGTTGCTTTGCAGAGGGCGTGACATCAAACACCAGTGACAGCGAGAGCAGTTCCAGTAAGTGTGTGTCTGCCTGCTCTCCCACCCCCTGTGTGTGTCCCGGTATGAGTGTGCATGTTTTGGCACTTCCATCTTGTCTTGTCCCAGTGGTGGTTCCGTTCGGAGGCTGGTCCTTCCTGCTGGTGACACTGAGATGCTGCAGCCAGCTCCCTCCTCAGAGCCAGGGAGAGCAGGGGCTGGGGAGCAGGAATGATCCTGCTTCACTGCTCTCTCCTGGCTGCAGGGCTCTGCTCCAGGGCTGGGTGGTGGGTTCCCAGTCCTGGGTGGTCCCCCATCCTCAGTACCTGCTACAGGAAGCAGTGGCCAGAGGCCAGGTCTGTAGCATAGGTGGCTCCTGAAACCCAACCCTGTATAAGAACATGGGATCCAGCTGCAACAGATGCTCCCATTGTCTCCAGAAAGTCTTGTAAATACCTACAGGGAGGACAGTAAATCCCAATGGGCCGGGAGCCTGCAGCAGTGGGGAGGGAAAGAGGAGGCTTGACCCAGAGCTGAAACATGAATAATTAAAGTGGCTCAAGGGCTCGTAACTGCATGCCCGTCATGCTTCACATCTGTGGGTGGAGTGATGGGGACAGCCTGGAGTGTCCCCAGAGCTATGGGAGGCTGGAGGGACAGGAGCCAGCTCCTCACAGCTGCAGGGGGGCGGGAGAGCTGCTGTGAGTGCTCACCTACCTCTCCCTGTCTCTGTTGCAGAAGGACAAGAGGACACCATCCTGTCATATGAGCCTGTGACGAGGCAAGAAAGTAAGTCCTGAGCTGAGCTGCCCCTTGCCCGCTCCAGTGTGGCCACCTGTGTCCCCAGCACAGCCAGGGTGTCTGGTGTGCCCTCCCCTCCTGCGATACCAGCCCGGCACTGGGTGGATGCAAGTGGAGTCCGTGTGTTGCATGCAGCAGGGGAGCCAGGTGTGCACGGCTTTCCCTGGCCTCGACTGCCCCTTTTTAATCAACAGAAAAGATTTGTGACATGGTCTGCAAGACCAAGGGAGAGATCCAGAGCTAAAACTGAGCTGGGCTTTAGTCCCCAGCTGAGGACAGGATTATCCCTTCCTGCCTCAGACCAGGTCCCTGCTGCAGAGCAACCCTCCCACGGCCCCAGCCCTCAGCCTGTAACCCTGCTTGATGCTCAATCCCTGCAGACCCTTTCGCAGGCTGAATCGTCCCAGCCTCGGTGGTCTGTCCTTGCCAGAAGCTGGATCTGACTCTTAGGCTCCCGTCACTCCCCCAGCTCCATGGCATCCTCGCCCAGCTGTCCTGGCTGCCTGGCTCCTGCCCCAAGCAAGGGAGCAGCTTTGCTGATCCACGACCCTGGAGACCTGCAGAACCTTCCCCGGGGCCACGCAGATGGTTTGGGTCAGATGGGAAGGACATGTTGACCGTGACCAGGAGGAGATAAACTCGCACGGAGGAGGCACCTTTGGGTGCCCATGTGAGCAAGAGCACCCACTGCCAGCAGGGAGAGGGCAGGTCGATGCCAAAAGTGGCAGTAGGGTCAGCTGCCTGCAGCACAGGTGGGGCCTCAGGTTGTGGCTCTTGTTCGCAGTTCACTATGCGAGGCCGGTGATCATCCTGGGGCCGACAAAGGACCGAATTAACGATGACCTCATCTCTGAATTCCCACACAAGTTTGGTTCCTGCGTGCCCCGTAAGTCCCAGCCGGCACTCGGTGCCCTTGCTGGAGGGAGGGGAGAGTGGTGGCCCTGCTCCTTGCAGGGTGTTGCCCATGGCGTGGGGAGGGGGCCGGGAGCACAGGTGGGTTTCCTCCCTCCCAGTTTGCCGTGTGTCACTCCGGGTTCACTCTGGATGCCCGCTCTCCTCCAGACACTACCAGGCCTCGGCGCGAGAACGAGGTGGACGGGCAGGACTACCACTTCGTTGTGTCCCGGGAACAGATGGAGAAAGACATCCAGGACAACAAGTTCATAGAGGCTGGGCAGTTCAATGACAATCTCTATGGGACCAGCATTCAGTCAGTGCGAGCAGTGGCGGAGAGGGTGAGTGTCAGGTGGCATTCCTGGGACCGGGACGCATCCAGCCAGAACCCACACGCGTTGGGCAGTTCCCCTGCTTTCCCTGTGTTAATGAAGGGTTGTAACCACATTAAGCAAGCACAGCACGAGCCTCTCCTCCCTCCAGAGGCCTGCCAAGCCATGTGGCTGCTTTTCTCGGCCGTGTTACTCTGTCTCAGCATTGTCGCTCTGTCATCCAAACTCCGCCCAAAAGTCTGGCACCGGTGGCCCAGCCTTGTGCTTGGGAGCTCACAGGACAAAGGTAGCCGGGTGCCCTTGAAGCAGGAGTGTTCCTCTGGAGGAGTCCTGGAGTTTTCCATGGCTTGTAAATAGTTTCACATGTCCAGACAAAGGTTCAGTCCCTTTGCATTGCTGCTGTCCTGCCCTGAGCAGGCAGGAATGTGAAGCCACTGGGAGTTGGTTCATGTCTCAGGACTGGGGTTTCATCTCTGTGGCTCCTCCCTTTTTAAGCACATCTGTATGAGCAAGCTGTTTCCTGCACTGAGCAGACTGTGTAGGTGGGTCTGATCCCAGCTGTCTCCTTTCCAGGGGAAGCACTGCATCCTGGACGTGTCTGGCAATGCCATCAAGAGGTTGCGACAAGCACAACTTTATCCCATTGCCATTTTCATCAAACCAAAATCCATTGAAGCCCTCATGTAAGTGCAGCGCCGTGTCCTGTGCCTCTCCAGGGCAAGGAGCTCTGGCACGTCAGGGGGCTGTGTTTGCTGCCTCTGCTTTTTCAAAAGCTGCAGAGGTTGCTGCTGGTGCTGAACTTGTCCCGTGTTAATAGGAGCTGGGCCCACTGCTGTCTGTGTGGTATCCCTCCACTTCTAATGCCACGGTGCATCCAGGCTTCATGGATTTCTGTGGCATAAAGCCCTTCATTCGTCCCAAAGAGGATCATCCACAGGAAATCTAAAAGTTCTCCCAGACATGCCTGGTATAACCTGTTCACCTGGGCCCCAAGTCCATCCAGAAGGGCTATTGGGAGCCCATAGTAGTGGATCACACTACTGGATGGTGGCTGAGCCAGGACAGCCCTGGGGAGCAGATGTTTCCTGGGTGCCTAAGGAGGACCTTATGCTTGTCCTGCTGCTCCTGGCCCTGGGAAGTGCAGGCTGGAAAGGATGTGACAGCTGAGCTTGTAACTCTTCTGAGCAGCAGCAGAGAATATTATCTGTGAGGAGATTCAACACCTTGAGATTGACTCTGAGATCAGAAGAGACTCTGCTGGCACCAAAGGGACTGGGAAAATCCCTTCTCAAGCCAGAAGGGGTCAAAGTCCTTATTTCTGTGTTTTATGAAGATGAGGAAACCTAGGCAAGGAGGATGGTGGCAGGCTCTGGAAAAGCAGGGAGGCTTCTGCAGAGGCCGTGCAAATTTAGGGAATTGTCTGGATTTGAGTTCACTTCTGTGCTATGGTAAAGGGGAGCAGGGTGGTGGCAATGGGGAGAACTGTTGGAAGTTGAGGTGAAGTGCCCAGGCAGTCTGGAGCCTGTGGGGAAGGGCCCTGCCTTTTAGAGCTGGGTCCTGCACAGCTTCCACTCCTGTGAAGAGAGGATTCCCAGGCACCCTGGCTCTGTGGGCTATTTTTGCTTCTGTTCATTACTAAGAAAAAGAGCTAAAAGTTTCTATTTTTTGTACGTGGCAGGGAGATGAACCGGAGACAGACATATGAACAGGCCAACAAGGTCTTTGACAAAGCCATGAAACTTGAGCAAGAGTTTGGAGAATATTTTACAGGTGAGTGTCCTGAGCAAGCTTGTATCTGATTTACTTCATTTTTCCATCCAGCAGCTGTGACCTCTCTACCAGCACTGTCCTACTGCAGGGTCATGGGAAAACGTCCAGCTTCATCAAAGCAAAAAAGAAATGGCACTTTGCCAGGAGGGCTCTGCAAGGGGACTGCTCCAAGATCAGTGCATAAGAGTAAACCAGCTGTAGAGAAGGAGACAAGTTGTCAGGCAGGATTTTCTGAGTTTGTGAAAGCTTATCGCCAACTTTAATAATAATAAAAAACCTTAAAATCCCCGGGCAGGGGAAGCACAGCAGAGATTCAGGGTGCTGCAAGTCTACAGGAAGTAAACTCTCTGCATGGCAAAAAAGGGGAGCATTTTCAAAAAGAGAAAAGAGTAGTTTCTAAAGAGGGAAGATAAAAAATTAGTGACCTAAATGGTGGAGACAGTCCTGAGTTATTCAAAACATCTACCAAAAAGGACTGGAAATTTGGCTGGCTTCCTAAGTAGTCTTTGCTGAAGAGCCAGTCAGGGGTTGCTGACACTTTGTGCCTGCTGGGATGAGCTGCTCATGACACAGGCATCCTTGTGCATTAAGGAACTAATGTTTGTAACATGATTAATTCTGGAAAATGACAGGCAGGTGAAGAGGCAGATCAACTGGTCTTCCATTTTTGATCCAGTCCAGTAGCTGTTTCTTCTTAAGTTGAGCTGTTTCTTCTTAAGTTGTTGCCAAACCCTGTATTACCCACCTAACAGCTACTGGGAAAAGTCCCAGGCAGGATGTTTTCCAAAAATTGATTTCAGCTGAGCAAATGTCTGGGTACAAAGAGGGTGAGCTTTCCCCAGACCTCCTGTCCTGCGCAGCAGTTCCAGAGCTGCTGGCTGTTCTTCCAGGAAGACACAGTTTTGCAGGCCCTTGACATGCTACTGTGCACTTGGAGGGCGAATTTGAGGTTGACCTGGGGAAAGAATGCTGTTGGCTGAAATGAGTTGCAGAAAGAACTGGGTAACGGGCAGAGAAACGGTCACTGTCGCCAGCTCTGTGCCAGCAACTTAGAATGAGGAAACAGAGATGTTGGAGGATGGTCCTGGCTGGATTACAGAGGCAGGCTGGATTACCAGAAAGCTTTAGCCCTCCATGTGCGTTTTCCTGCGATGTGAGAAGCACAGGGAAGTGCCTCATGCTGTGTCTGTGCTAAGCAGCAGGACAGTTGCTGCTCTTTGGTCATGGGTTGCTGCTGGGAGCACACTGGCCTTTCCCGGCCTGACAGTGCTGCATTCCCACCCCGCAGCAGAGGGACAGCAAACATGAGGAGCCCTCAGCAGCTGTCCGGAGGGAAGGGACAAAGCCAGCCCCTCAGGGCAGGCGCTTGGTGCAGCTGCCCTGCCCCAGCCCTGCCTTCCCTCTCTCCAGTTCAGCCGTGGCAGTGCCAGGCCCGGCCGCAGCCCCGGTGCGGTGCCTGACACGGTTTGCAAAGCTGATTAGCCTGGTGTGGAGAGCCCAGCCAGCCCTGCACACACCCAGCAGCTCTGCCAGCCGGGATCAGCGCTGGCTAATCCCCCCTGAGGTGCTGGTTTAACCCTGTGTGTCACTGGGCCCCCTGCAGCCCCGCTGACACCGCCTGGTTCAGTCCCTGCTGGCTGCGCCCTTTGGGGCAGCGGGAAGGCTCTCCCATAACTTGTGGCAGGGAAGGGGCACTGCTGCCTGGTGCTCACGGTCTTGCTTGTTCTCTCCTCTTTCAGCCATTGTACAAGGAGACTCTCTTGAAGAAATTTACAGCAAAATCAAACAGATCATTGAGGACCAGTCCGGGCACTACATCTGGGTCCCGTCCCCAGAGAAACTCTGAAGATGTCTCCCACCTGCTTCCCTGTGAGCAGAAGATCTCTGAAGTCCCACCCATCCAAGCCCTCTGCCCCGAGGGGGAGGGATATGAAAACTATTCCTGCTCCCTTTTTTAGATCGTCGCAAAATTGAGTTTTCTAGTCCTGTTTCTTTTGTTGGGATGAACTCATATAATTCACGTGACTGTTCCCACCATTCCTGCATGGACTTTCCCACTGCTCCATTAGAGACAGATGAGAACCCATTCAAGGTCGTTTTTTTATTATTATTATTATTATTATTATATTATTATTATTAACTAAACAAAGAATCAAGATGGGAGGAGGCGGCTAAGGACTAATGTAAGAAACAAGTGAAACGATGGACTCTGAACACAAGCTGGTGTCAGAGCTCCAGGGGCATTTTTCCAAGTGTGACTGTCTAGCAGCTCTGAACAGTGCGACAGATGGGCAGCAGAAAGCATTTTATTTATCTGTATATGTAATTTATATATAATATAGAGAGAGATATTATATATATATTATATATA
>WBMZ01018240.1:0-12850 GCA_013400975.1 Atrichornis clamosus | reverse complement strand
TCTTTTAAACTAAGACACATACAATGTCACTGAAATACTTATATTTTAACAGTTTTTAATTTTACATCACTACCTAAAGGAGGCCTTCTTTAGTTAACAAGTCCAAGTACCTTGGATCTAATCGCTTAAAAATGCTGATAAGTTCTCTGAATTATTGTTGATTTTCAGGCTGTCTTGATCACCAGAGAAGCTCAAGAGGCCTGACAGGAAATAATATGCTGATCTATAAAAGACATAAAAAACTAGAAAAGCTGATCTAGTTAAGTGAGTGGACAATCCATTTAAGTGATGTGACCTAGTGGATTCTGTATTGTGAGTAATTTAACATTACAATTCATAATTGAGAAGAAAATAGAAAATCATTATATAACTAATGATATACTGATGGTACAAGACAAAAAATGAAGATTGATTACATAGATGGAGTGAGTACATGAGGCAGTTGTATAGCTAGAGGATTCTGGTCAGTTGGGAAACTGGATGCAGGCAAGCAAAAAGATTTCTTCTTTAGAGAAGGATACGTGAAATGTTATGCAAGTATAGGAATTATATAGGAAATTTTTACTTAAAAGTAGGCCTCTATGCTAGCAGCAATGAATGAAAAAGATATTTTGAGGAATGTTTATTGATTATCTGAATACAGCTGCCAGTGTGATATTGTTGCTAAAAAAGCAAAAAGTTATATTTGATATACACAGGAAAAACAATAAGTAGAGACAGAGGACTTCTGATGCCTTTATTACCTTTAAAAAAATAATTAGTATTGCGAAATCATGTTGACTAACTGAAAATGGCTCTGAGGAAAGACAAGAATGGTTACAGGTTACAGAAACCTGCCTTATAGAGAAAGACCCAGAAACACACCAAGTGAAGAAGAAAAACATTTTGAAGAATGGTGTGATCAGCCTAAATCCCAGCAAAGGGAACATAAATTTGACAGTGTGACACTGGAGCCAAGCACTGACAAAAACCAAGGGGGTGGATGCTTGACAAGTTCAGGATTTTCATTTCTTTTTTTTTCCAGGTATCTAATGACCAAGAAGAGGAATCTACCATGGTCTGTTCTGTATTGTGCACCACTGAATATCATAAAATAAATGCTGGACTTTTTTTCTAAAATATATGCCATGGGAATATGGGGGGAAAAAAGGAATTATCACTGTAATGATGCAATCATTCGCATCAAGCCTCCTAATATGAAGTACCCAGTTCTTTTGCAAGGATAACGCCTTTCTGGTCTAAGTGGGACCTTTTTATAATTGTCTCCTGGATGTATCTACAGCAAATGCAGCCCCTGCAGCCAGAGGTACTTGTACAAGGATCTTGTTCTCCTTCACACAACACCGCTTTTGCTCTTACCATCTTCAACAAAACCCTCCTTGTTACAGAGTATGAAGTCCAGAAACACCCTCTCCTCACTGGCTCCTCTTTCACGTGAGTCAGGACTGCCATCAGACCAATCATTTCCATGGTGTCCTCCAAGACATAATGGGGTGTTTGAAATCCCCTGTAAGAAGGGAAGGGGAAGCTGCTTCTGATTCTCTGTCAGAGACTTCATCCACTTATTCTTGCTGGTCAGGCAGCTCATAGCAGACATTCACTACAACATCATCTCTGCTGGTCTGCTCTTTCTCCCTTACTCATATGCTCTCAGTTGGCGCATGATCCATTGCCATGCAGAACTCTGTGTGCTCCAGTTGCTCTCACATGAAGGTCAATTCCCCTTCCTTTCCTTCTCAGGTTGTCTTTTCTAAATGGTCTGCAAGCATGGGAGTCTTCTGGCAGCAGGAAGCCAGACCTGAGCTGCTCTCTGCTCCCCAGGAGAGCTATATACTGGGTATCTCAAAGGTAATGACACCTCTTGGGAAGACTGGAGAAAGCTACAGAGCAGATGCTGGCTCTCAGGCATCAGTATCACAACCATCTTCACTGAGATTGAAAGCTAATTTTCAATAAACAGAGCCACCCAGGGACATCAATCTCTGACAAAGTAATGTTTCCATTCACTGCAAAACCTAATTTTGCTCCTTCAGTAATCATCAGTAACCATTCAGTAACCATCCTGACCTTCAGGGTGCCAACATTCAGCTTTGCCAGCTGAAGCTTTACCAGTCAGAACCTTTGAACCAAATCTGTGAATAATTAACACCTCATGTCTCTGACCACATTATTCACTATGTCATTTATGTTCTTTTGTTCTCCTAATTCACTGATTGAAAGATTTTTTTGTGAATTATAGAAAGGCTATTGAAGGTGTACTTATACCTGATATAATAATTGTCATTACAAAAGACTGAAAGTTGTCTCCTAAAGCAAGTCAAAAAACAAACCAAGAAAATGCAATCAAAGCAAGCCTGCATAGTACAGCAGGGAATTCTGTGGGTTAAAAAAATAGCTCCCACAGAAGTGCCAGGAAAGGAAATGTAACGTGTACAACTTTTTTGCACTTTTGTTACTGTAGAAAAACCGACTTTATTTGCTAAACAATTGAATAACTTCTACCATTAATGCAATTCTAAAAAATCTGTAATTCTACAGACTATTAAAATATTAATTAGCAATGTCACAGCTTTGCTAAATAATTTTGCACTACAATACAATACACCTTCTCACTGCTAAATTAAAAAGGCTTTTCTTTGAAAGCCATCTCACCTAAAGGGATTTCACCAGCCTTAAAATGTGCCTTTTTTAATAGAAAGATTTGTATTTGACAACAGCCTTATGAAAGCATTTGCAGTATTGCAGACCTCAGGTTTTAGACTACCACATGCAAAACTTTAGAAGCTGTGATTTAAAAATAGAGTTAAACTGTCATTCTATGCTCTTATTCTCATTTGTGTGAATCTGTGTTCATATGCTAGAATAAGACCAGAGATTTTTCTTTGGACAGGAGCAGGCAGAAACAGTTAGTTGTTTAATTTCTAGGGACTATTAGGTTCTCTTACATTCACATAAGATCAGTAGATCTTTAATTTATGAATTAAAAATCTTAAAATTAAAATCCTTTGTGTGAGGAGCCCAATAAACCAACAGGTAGTTTTCATCACACTAGAGAAAACCTTAGCTCAGATATTTTTATGCACAAGTAATCCACTCCCATCTTGAAGACCACAGTGTTACAGTGTTCCTTTTCCTTCTACTTCTCAAAGCAATTCTAGAGCCTTCTTAAAATTTAAGTGTTTCTTTTCGAGCTGATTCTCAATACCTTTCTACTCCTTTCCTCCTTTTAACCCTGTCTGCCCTGCACTTCACAACGGAACACCAGAAGTTCTTGTTTTCAGTCAACTCTTTTGACACAGTTATAAAGAAATGACACCTCAAATGTGCTAATATGAACTTTTAGAAACTATGAGTCCTGAAACAGTACTGTATTTTCCTGAATGCCATTAAGTGCCAAATGAAAAACTGGTGTGACATAATAATCCATTAGATCATCACATATATGAGCTAATTTCAAACAAAAACTTCTGCTTAGGAATTCATTTTCATTCTGCAGCAAAGAAAATGTGTCAAGAAAAGTTTACAGAAAATGTTCTTCATATGGCTTGAAATACTTGAATCATTCTGTTCTCATATTTCCTTATTTTACATGATGTAAGCTGTAACGAAAGTGTGAAATGAAGGCCATTTCAATACAAAAAGTAAAAAAAAATTATTTTGATAAGGCTGAAAGGTGGGGGTTTTTCCCTAAATATAATGTTGTCAGGTTGATATGGAAAACTCTTCTCAGAGGAACAGTAGAATAATTCAGAGAAAAACAGTCCATCACAAATATTTTGACTGCGGCAGAGCTCCACCAAACAACCACAAACCTTATCAGAGTCTCTGGGAATGGTGAGTTGGGTACAGTATTGTCTGGCTCGTTTGGAACACAGGATGGAACCACCCACACTTTAACAATTAAAAACTGGTAATGAGCAGAAAAACACTACATATCTTCTTAGAGAAACTAAAAAGAACTGAGGTAATTTCTCAAATTAAAAAAACAGGAAGCAAATAATTGAATACAATAAAGGTGCCCAGAACATGGCAGTATATTAACGATGAAAGCCTACATGAAATAAACATTTGAAGAAAGAACAAATGTCCAAATATTTGCTATTTACAAAAACGTGTCCACCTGGACTACAAAAATTCTTAGTGAATTACATTCCTGATGTTTCAGATATGTATCGTGTGTTCTTAATTTTACATGGAAATGCATATTTTCAAGGAAATAATTCAAATAAATTGATTTAACAACTTAATTGCTTAGAGGACTATAGCCTGAGTTTGGGATTTTTTGTGAACCCAAGGGCTTTATTGGCTCAACTCCTGTATATTACTTGGCATTCTTTTAAAAAACTCATGCGAAATACATACTTCAATTATAACTCAAGTTCTAATTGAACTTGAGTTCTAAGAAGTGTGAGGGTCTGAGAGGTTCATACACTTTGTTGCAAGTTCAAAATCAGACAGCTAACATCTGTCTCCAGAAATGGCCTGGTAATAATGGAAGAATCAGAGTCTTCCTATGAGAGTTTTTCATTTGGGAATGGAACCAAGAAATGCAAAGTGCAGGTTTGGAATGATTCAGAAGTGATGCCTGATTTGATCCCATATTTTTTCTCAAAAGCATCAAGTCACTTCATCTATTTATGCCATCTACCATCTCACCTATATGTATTTCATCCATATGCAGGACAATATAGCCTCTATGTAGATATCAATGTCATTTAAAACATTTTCTTGACACATTTAATTACAAACATCAGAGAACTTACTGATCTGATTTTCCAACTGGCTACCTACTCAGCTGCTTGGTGTGTCTTTCTCTAAAATTGTACAAAACCAAAACCAAACCAAACCAACAAAAAAAACTGAAACCCAGAAAACCTCATCAAAAACAACTAAGAAAAGACACAGACAAAAAACCCCAAATAAACAAAAAAAACCCCCCCTCATTAAAGTAGTCCTAAAGTAATCTTTAGTTGCTTTCCTAATGGTAACTTTCCTGGCCCCAACCTCAGTCTCAAGCACTGCTATTCCTGCGATGGGTTTTTGCTGTAGACCCAGAGGGCATAATAGGTCTCAGGTGAAAGTCTGAACAGGCTCCTCTATGGGCAAGTACCTGCAACAGCCTGCATCTATTTGAATCAATATTTAGATCTGTCACTAATGAGCCCCCACTGGATTTTCCCCTCTATCACTTGCACTGTTGTGATAAAACAAAATTACTTTTACAAACCATCTCATCTGGTAACCACACCATTTTATAGTATTTTATTACTATAACACTGAACATTTTAATACTTTCTGACTTTACTGGTGAAAAAATGTAATACAGCGCACAGCATCTGAAAGAGAAATAGGGATGCTACCAGGAGACAGCAACTCCTTTATGCCAACAGCCAGGTCTGCAAAGGGTAACAAGCAAGCAATGCAGGGCACTAAGATAACACCTGTTCTGGTTGTTTGGAGGTGTATGCAAACGAGCTGTCTGATTAGTCAAGCTTTTAGCTACACACACCAGAGCTGAGGAGTGACAGAAAATCATTCCTTTCATTTATTTTTGTCCTGGGTTGAAGCCAGTCTTAAAGAACTGCTTAGTACATGAGACTTTAATTGCATCTGCCCAGTTCTAACTAGAAGAATACAGAAGCAGCTAGAAAACTGAAGAAATACATGAACTTTGCAAAGTCAGCAACAGCTATAAAACAATTTCCTGATACACTTGAAGTGGGAGAACAGAAAGTGATAGAAACCACAAGTGACACTTCTGATTGGCCTTTTATATGAAGAAAATAAAAGAAATTGTCCTGAAACTGTGTAGTTAGTGAGGCAATTTGCAGTTTGTGTCAACAGTACAGAAAGTAATAAATATTGGGGAGAGTAACCCCATGGGGAATGTGTGGAAGAAGAGGAGAAATACACATGCACAGCTACCTGACCTCATGTGAAAGGCTGAGTCCAAAGTGGAATTGCTATAGGGGACCCCTATAGGGGCCAACCTGCCAGCATTTTGCCACATCAAGTGGTTTTATTAAGTCTTCTGTTCCCCAGAGTCAAAGCAGCCAGATTGAAGTGGATCAGAGTGTTTACGCTTGTTTTCTGCAACTGAGAGTGTTATAGAACAGAAATAATTATTTGCTTGCAATAATCACACCACTTAACAAGCAAACTTTCAATTTTATCTTACTCGGTGTTAGTTCTATTCTTCTGTCTACTCCACCTAAATTGTCTTTAACTTCTTCAAAGACAAAAGCATTATTTCTTTCAGACTCTGAGAAGTAATAGGCTTAATGGTTAACTCTGAAGGGCATTGACCAACATCCTTTGCCAAAGTAAACCCTTAAATCTAAACATGCTTGTTATGTGAAGCAGCTATTAATGATCTTGATAGAGCTAGTTAGAAATTGTCTTTTTCCTGGGTAAATTTCAATACACACTTCCGCGTGCTTTTGCTTTTCTTCCAAAATACTTCTAAAATAGGCTGGGACAGAGAGTTCAGCAATTAATTTGTCATTCAGATATACTCACTTTTCTACCTTTTTAGACTGAAAAAGGACAGACAGTTCTCCCATCTGTCTCACTAGATAGTGCTGCTCAACCACTGCCACTCAGGTGTAATGGTGCATATGCCTCATCTGGGAGGTCACTGTCCAAGATGACTCACATGTGCCAGGGCTTTGCTGTTTCCATTCAAACTGCATCATTACTGAGGCTCTGCAGCTTACTGACAAAAACTGCTCTACTATTAGTCAGGGAACCAAGTTTCTTAGGGAACTCAGGAACCAGAAATTGGTATATAACAGCCTTACATCAGTTTTAGATCTCTTTGTTCAGGTTCATATGTTCCAGTGTTTACTTTACATAGTTCACTTGAGTTTGTGACACACACACACCCTCCTCCCCCTCAAAAAAAGAAAAAACTATTGGAGGAAAAAGAAAAACTATTGGAGGAAAAATTAAGTTTCCTTAATTTCATGGGAAACCTCACAGCTTCCAGTTCCCAAAACACAGTGAGAGTGCGACATTGCCATTGTTGTGTGTTAGTATTCTTGCTGGAGTGTAAATCCCAAGGGAGTGAATTCCCATATTGCAGGGAAATCTGGAATAGCAGCAGAAATTTCACCTTTTTTCTCACTACTTTCACAAGTCTGCCCATACTATGGTAATTACTGGAAAGGATCTTTTCTACAGTTTTAGTATCTTTCCCTTCTGTGTTGCACTAAAAATGGTGAAGCCTCTTTTGTCAATATTAAATACCCTCCCTTATGATGAAGGGATGATAAGGTATAGTCCTTTACAACTTCAAAAGGTAAATCAGTGTTCTCAAACCTGTAGCTTTGGTGTTCTTATCCCTATATCCACAGAAACCAAACAAGTATCTCATGAGGCTGACATTGAAACAACAAATATTGCAAAAATATATTCATTTCCCATTGTGACAGGTGACACAATGGCAACATTCAACTTGAGATGTCAAATCTGAGAAGGGGCTTTCTTAGTTTAAGGACTTGACTTTTCTGTTTGTAGTCTTTCCTTTAAGTTTTGTTGATGACTCAGATGGTGTTCATTTAGTGGTGAAATCTGCATGCAATTTTAAGGAGTACAATTCAGGGATCACTTGGCAGAAATTAAGCTGTAATTTGCTCACTTGCATATAAAAAAGTTTGTAAGTGACTTGGTTTTACTCTTAGGTGAGATTGAGTTTCAAGAAGGCAGAGAAGAGCCTGAAAAGATCATAATACTAAATCCATAGAAACAGCAATCAAATAATATCATCAATTGGCAATAGCAATAAACCACATAAATTAAGTTCTCTTTCCCAAATTCTTCAACATTTAAAAAGGAAAAAAAAAATTCATTCCTAAGGCTCATGCTAAATGTTTGATTTTCAAGTATTTGAACTAATTATTTATTGTTTTAGAAAACAATTTTTCAGCCTGGGAATGATGATTTTCTAAACTGGACCACTAACATTATTACTAGTCAAATAACTCCTTTGTAAAAACACAGCAAGTTTACTCTTCCCAATAAGCACATACACTGAGCTATTCAAGCCAGCAAAGTGGTAGCAACATAAAACTAATGCAATTCAAAATCCTCATACCTTAACTACTTTCTAAAAATAAATTTCTCTCTTTCCTCACCCATCTCCTGCAACATTTTCTTCAGAGAGGTACAGTGTTAGTCACATGTGAGGCTACTGAGAACCTCACTACCTGAGTGACTGACTGACTTCATCTCAATAGTAACTGTTTAGTTATACTTCCTAGTGCTGGGCCACCTGTCTACAGAGAACTTTAACACATCTAGTCAGACTTATTCTTTGTATGTTAAAAAATTTTAACTGATTTGCACCACCCATCTTCTAAGTCTTTTTAATAAAAACCTGTTTGGTACATTCCATTACTTCATTTAGAAATGACAACAGCTTTACTTGTTTTTAATTTCTAGGTAGTTCTGTGTGGATGGTGAAATATCTGTGAGATAAAACAATTCTAGTTCTCTGAAATTCCCCAACATGTCAAGTCTTCAGTGGATAAGGTACAATTTAAGTCCTTCACGAGGAACTTCACTAATATTTAGATCTGTTCATATGCTTCCTCCACTCAGGGCATCAGAGGTATAGGAATTACATACAATTTACTCACCTAGGGCAATGAGATGCTTCTCACTCCAAAAACGTTCTCATGCAGTAACCTACACTTTATGCAGATCTTCTGCTCAGAAGTAAATCTCCAGCTGCACCAGCAAGGATGAAATGTGATTTTCCTGGCACTATATTGGAATTCTCTCTCTCAAAGGGAATGTCACATAACTGCTTTTTTCTACCTGTAAAAGGGGCCATTATTGACTGCAGTGCAATAGCCTAGGTAGGACTTATCTGTGTCAGCTTCAGAAAAAATGTGCTATCTGGCTGTAACAGCTTTGCAATGATACTCATACATTTTATAGTAGAAAGAGAAAAGTCAGATATGTATAAGGAAAAGGGTTAGAGGGCTAGAATTACTTCATATGAGGAGAGACTAAAGGCGTAGAGACTGTACAGTTTTAGGATGAGATAAATAAGAACAGACACAGCAGATACAATAGGATTATAGATATATAGGATAATAGGTATTGGGATGGTAAAGTATTCACTGAGAATCATTCTTTCTTATATAGTTCAGAGCCAAGATACATATAGTAAAAATCAACATGTAGGAAAAAGGTATTGCAGTCTGCATGTTAATTATGTGTAATGTATTGCCTCAAGATATCACCATATCTACATTTTGGGAAGGCTTATAAAAAGATGAACATTCAGGTAAGTATTAGTCAGGTAAATTATGTCAGCATTCATATTTGGCTTTATTAAAAAAAAAAAAATCCTTTATTTTCAAAGTCATAAATTAAGCTAACTTCCTCTGTGCTAGTCATTCTCTAACACTGTACACTTTCCTCCAGCTAATGTGATGTGCTAACATCACTGACTTCTGATCTCTATACACAGGAAAGCACTTCCAGGTTCCTGGAATCCAAACTGACTAAACTATTTAAAAAAATATATTTATTTGAAGGTGCAATAAGTTCTCATCCCAATCCATTTTCAAGTAAAGTTTAGTAGTTAACTATACAATCACAAACCTTAGTAATATTTAGGAAGTCTTATTTTACAGCCCAGTTTCCTATGGTTTTCTGTGGTTTCGGAGAGATATGCTAAGTTTTAACTAACCCAAATGGAATTGTTCTTACCTGAAACTCATCCAGCATCAAATTTAGACTTGCTTCCTAGTTCTAAGTGTCTGCCCTTGCTCATTCAGAAAGAGAATTCTAGTATTTTTCTAACTGTCTTGTATATAAGTACTTTCAAACAGTTGAAAACAGGTTTCTGCCTGGTTTTAGCATAGGTTGTTCTAAGTTTGCCAAAGAAATTAATTACCAGCCTTTGATATTTCAGAAGTTCCTCATACAGGACATGTCATACCTCACATCCATAATGTGCTTTCATCCAGGAGATGTGATGGATTTTATAATGTCTGAATTTTCATGACAGAAGCTGATTTTTAGCCTCCATCTCCTCATATTTTATCTGGTTTTGACCAACTTTTACTAGAGAAGCAACAGGGAATTTGGCAAACATTTTTCTTTCTATCATTCTGAGACATATAAATGGAATATATATAAAGAGTAGATGCAAAGGACTAAAGGTATCGTAGGCAGCAAATTATACAACTAGTCGTGCCACTTAGGCAACTTGTAAAGACGGGATTTACAAATGAAAGTTTCTTTTAATTTGCCTGGCACTGAGCCACAGAAGATCAAATATTTTAAGAAGGACTTAAAGAGGAACCACTAAACAAATGCAGTATTACCTACTTCTGAAAATCCTAGGTGTTAATTGCTGCAGTGTTGATCTGGTGATTTCAGTTTGTTCCAATGTCAGCTTTGAATATGTCTTTTCATGATGACAGAGTGCTATTTTTGAATGTCGCATTTGTTAGGAGGCTAATTTCCAACATTCACACTTCAAACTCAGGGAAGGTCTGTGGATGTAACATCAAAACTATTACGAACTGTGGTTATCATTAACTTATTTTCAGTTGAAAATATGGAATAAAACTCAAAGTCAGAAAATTGATAGCCAATATTTGTCATTTGAGAGCAAGTAATTCAGTATACTAAGTATCTGATATCCTAAATAGGGAAAACACCATGGTTAATTAATGTACCTGATGAAGCTCTATTTAAAGTTTCCCCTATACCAAAAATTCAGTTCTCACACTAAGACAACACTGGTTCCAAACTGAACTGCTGATACTTCCACTTTAATCCTTTATGATTTTAAAAGACATGCAGAAGAAAAAGATGGAGGAGAATGTGTAGCATCTTTAATGTTCTTGCTAAAATTCATATGGAGGGCTACACAAAATCTGTTAGTGTAGAAGGTAGATAGGAGATAAAGTAAACAATGAACTATACCATTATAAATAGCAGATTTTGTACAAAGGACAAGTCGTGGAGCAGAATAACTGATATAAAACTGCTCAACTGTACAAAAAAATTCATTCTCTCTTGGCATTAAGGAATACATCAGCAGTAAGGTTATACCCTTCTCTGAAAAAAAGCAGAGGCAAATTCTTTTGTAATCATAAACTACTCAAGTAGGTGGCACAGATATAATTTTTCAGCATTTATGTTGTCTTAATTTAGCCATTAATCCTGTAAAAATTTTATCATTATTAGTTAACAGAACAAAAGTAGTTATCAGATTTTTTTATACGACTAAACTTAAAAGTAAACTAATCCCACAGTGAACTTCCATTGGCAAATAATACCTAACCATGGTTATCAGCTAGTCCAAATCTCAGAAATCTTTGCCTATTTGCATAAAGGAAATAAAAATTATATATAAATTAAATACATATGTGAGTGTATTAACTTGTTCTTGCCAAATGCCAACTTTCCCTATTCACTAAAAAAGTAACATAAATAATAGGAAAGCTACAAACCTGAAGGCAGTAAAGAGTCAAAGAAGCAGAAGAATTGTATCAAATATTGAACTTCCAAAACACAAATAGTCCAGATCACTAATAAATGGTTGTGTGTGTAAAGAGATGAGAAAAGATTAATAGTAACAAAGAAATGGTATGAGGTACACTTACTGTTCTTGCCAGTTGCTGTACAGGCTTGATTAAACTGAAACTAAACAGAAAACACTCAGAATAGTAGAAGATCATGCTTTAAGAAAATTGTTACAAGACTGCAACAGGCACAATTTCTTTTGCTTGTAGAAGTTTTGACACATTTTAAAGGATCACTTATATGAATGTCACATGAAAGTAATTTCAAAAACATGGGAGCAAGGCACATTCTTCCACAGGCAAAATGGCATATAGATTGTGTCCTGGAAAAATCTGAAGTCTATTTGGAGGAGCCATAGAATCAAAGAATGGTTTGGGTTGGAAAGGACCTTAAAATCATCTAGTTCCAACTCCCTCCCATGGGCAGGGACACCTCTCACTATACCAGGTTGCTCAGAACCTCACCCAACCTGGTCCTGAACACTTCCAGGGATGGGGCACCCACAACTTCTCCAGGCAACCTGTTCAGTGCCTCATCATCCTCAAAATAATTTTTTTCCCCTAATATCTCACCTAAATCTTCTCTCTCAGTTTCAAGCCTTGTCCTGTTACTACATACTCTTGTAGTCCCTCTCCATCTTGTTGGCTCCCTTTAGATACTGGAAGCCCACAGATTGTTTATCAGTTCTGTCTTTTCTTTTACAAAAGTACAAAATGTCAGAGGTGATCTAATAGCTCAGTGAATTAGAGAGCAGCACAAACTGTTCTGAAGAGTTACATAAAGATTGCAAAGGATGTATTTGATCTCCATACATTCACTTCAGTGATTAAAATACTACCTACTGCTGCCACATGTATATAGGGACTGCCAGGTGCCCTAGCCTTTGAAATCGATCTCCTTGTCCTTGAGGAGGACTTGTTGCCCATGAGTGAACATGATTTTATGAGGATTCTGATTGTCAGTATCTCCTGAAACCATCAAAACTGAAACAGTGTTTCCCTTTTATCTTTTGAAGTTTTAGCTTTGGGCAATTTAAGCATTTGAATCAAGCCAGATGTTAAATAGTCTCAAAGACAAATAACTACAATGCTACCTTTGGATCCAAATTTTCTGAGAAGAAACTATTTCACTGGATCAAGACCATAAAAAGGGAGCTGAACTGCAAATGTGAAATATGCAGTACAGATGCAAATGGTGTTCTAATTCTAAGACAGACATTGTGAGTATGTTAAAGATTTGACTGTGTTTTTCTAAGAAGACTGATTTTGGCTTTGTGTGTGTGGTGGGTTTGCGTTTC